>JAPYZJ010005355.1:0-13814 GCA_030522765.1 Ophioninae sp. B BG-2022a
ATCAGTGAAATTCCACTTATTCGTTTCAAGAAAGTAGCTACATCACGTATAATAATATTTATCGCGGTTTAATTTAATTAAACCGCGATAAATATTATTATATGTGATGTAGCTACTTTCTTGAAATGTGGTGCTTTCTGCTTGTGGTGTCCACATAATATGTGAGCCATACAGAATGTTTTTTTTTTTAATAAACCCAACGCAATCAAACACCGATTAACTTATTTAGATCAAACATGGAAAATAAATTGTAGTAGTATAAACCGTGGTTGCAGTTCCATTTATTCCACCATGTAAAGTAGTAACTCTTCCTACTACTTTACATGGTGTAATAAATGTAACTACAACCGCAGTTACTTCTCCTACAATTTATTTTCCGTAAACGTAGGGGAAGGTCGGGTAAAGTGGCCACCCTAAGCTTTGGATGACTGCCGCTTAGATAATATAATTTTATCTTATTTATCAATTTATACTGTCAAGTTAATGTTGTTTTGATATCACATTGTTATTTTCACATAAAACAAAGACTAAATCACTATTTTATGATTTTAATAAAAATGGGAAATTGACCACTTTACCTATCCAGGGTAGGTAAAGTGGCCTACATAAACCTACGAAGCGGGTAAAGTGACATAGTCTCAATAATATACACTTTTTAAAATATTTATTCAAGTTTTATTAGGAAATAATATAATAGACGAGAAGAAGATAAAGGAACTCAATTTTGCTTAATTATTAACTTTGGTGTCAACTTATCTTAAAAAGAAATACTTTACGAACTAAGTTCACAAAGAAAGTCGTTGTCTGAATCGTCACAGCCCGAGCATGCTTCATGGGCCCACCTTTTGCAGACAGAACACTGAATCCAGCCATCATCATGTTTTGACTTAGACCAAGTTTCGCCGCAATAAAAGCATTGAGGGTCGTCATCCTCATCATCGCCATCAGTTTTGGCGCATTTCTTAAGTTTAGATTTCTTAGCACGTTTTTTTGAAACAATAGCAAGTTTAGAAACTCTTTTTGGCGCCTTCTTTTGTTTCTGTTGTATTTTTTCTTTTTCTAACATATTTTTATATGGACTGCTAGTTAAGATTGCTGTGCGACCCCTCTTTCTGTTATTTTTTTTGTTTTATGCAATGCTTTAGGAACCGGACACAAGTCTTTAGCCGTTATTGCGAAAGATGCGCTTGGTTGTGGATCTAATAATGGCGACATTAACGTGATTGGTTGTGGAGCTAACATTGGTGGTGTCATTGCTAGTGTTTCCTCTTGGGTATCCTGTAAAATTGATGGAGACTCTCCTCTATCAAGTGTCTCATCCTCTTTGCTGGGATCATTCTGTTATGTTTCCGGTTCAGCAAGAACCACATCTGTTGTGTCTGCAGCCAAAAAGCCATGATCATTAAAGACGTGGCGATCCATTGGCTCTATTCCACATTTACGAAAACCATTGATTGCAATAGACTGTTGGGCTGCCTCATTGTAAGCTTCGCCAAAGAGTTTGCTGAATTGGAGGACAGTTATTGCTCTTCCTGGGTTATTGCAAAGGTACTTCTCAAACACAAGACAGTGGTGTGATTTTTTCTTGTCAATTAATGAAATCCAAATTTTTGGTGTGCGTATTATGTCCATCAAGAATCAGGAGAGCTGGATCATCTTCAGTTGGCTTGGCGAATTTGAGGAAATGTTTAAGGAAATGTTTAAACCATTCTGTAAAAATGTCCAACTGCATCCACCCTGATGAATGACAAGCAAATCCTGTACCTGGTGGTGCCCCATCTTGAAGGGGAAATGATAACAGGGGGAATGTAGATTCCACCAGCTGCCATACAAATTACAGCAGTGCTTAATGTACCTCGCTCTTCTGAGGTGATAGCGCCAACCTGCTTCTTGCCCTTTTGCGCCAATATTTTAATGCTCTTACTCTGCACTGTCATAAAGCCAGTCTCATCAACATTGAAAATACGATGAGGTGGGTAGCTTGTTTTAGACCTAACCTCTTCTAGAAGATCAAAAAATTTCGTGACACTTACTTTATTAAAGCCCTGTGCTCGAGCAAGTGAGGTTGCTTCAGGGCTTCTTAGTGTCAGTTCCGGATGACGTTTTCTAAAAGCAGAAGTCCATGCTTTTCCAGCCATTTCAGTTTCTTTATTAAAATTGTGTTCTATATTATTGCGTTCAGCCAACTGAAAAGCCAGTCTTCGTACATCTTGTAAAGTCAATCCGTAAAATCGCTTTTCCATTTCTAAAAGTGATGCACCAATTCTTGTTCTTGCTCCGGACTAGAAGTTGGACGGTAAGACCCCAATAGTTTGGTATTTTCAACAGCTTCTTTATTTATTCCTTTTACACGTCTTTTAAGCGTCGATCGAAGAACTTCGAATTCTTTGCTAGCCTTAAGGTAGCCCATTTCTTCGTTTCTTACAGCTCTTATAGCTTTTTCCATTGATTCCGAGTCCCATGTTTGTTGCTGCGTCTTCCGTTTGTATGTATTTGGCATACTTATCTAAAACAATAATAATTTAAATTTATTGGGAAAATTTCAATAGAAACGGGTAAAGTGGCCTACTAGGTCACTTTACCCGAAACAGTAAAGCGGAGAAAAAAACGGCTCAAAAGTCAAATGAGGTTATATTGTCCGCGTTTGCCGTGAAATAACAAATCCATAATAGAGACTAAACCGTTAAAATATTACATTATTTATAACTTTTATTCGACACAGTAACTTATCACAATGTTTAAACCACTTACCTTAGATCATAGACCCCAAAAATCACTATTTTTGCAATAAAAACTTACCGCATGAAGCAAGCGTGTCCGTGTTTACTGGAGCACTAATGGCCCCGGAGAATGAATGATTCACACATGCTGTTGAGAGATAGCGGTAGTTGGTTGGTCATAAAAACGACGGTGACCACTTTACCCGCCTGGGCCACTTTAGCGAACCTTCCCCTATGCATTTTGAAAAATCTCACGTGAGATTAGGGGAGGGAAGAGGGGGTTGAGAAAAATCTCACGATATCTCACCGGGCCGTGAGGGGGGGGGGGTCGAAAAATCCCCAAATCACCTCACGTAATTAATGGATGCCCCCGTACTTAATACAAACGGTTAGAAAAAAACTAGAATTCAATCAGAAATTTTTATTGTTATGTAACTTCTCAATAAAGTTAGATAGTAAAAATAAATACTATTGGAATTTTAGTGTATCATTACTTTATCAATTAATGTTCGGAAAACCGGTATTTTCGGATAATTGAACCGTACCTATGGCCTATATGTAGATATGAATATCGATTCGGCGGGGAAGCGGGGGGCGTTGCCCTTCCGCGCGTTTCTACTGTTCGGTTAAGCGGTCGTTCGGTTGAGCGACGTTCGGTTAATCGACGTTCTACTGTACTTAGTACTTACTAGAAAATTACTAGTAACAACAATTACTAATAAAGTTTCAATGGGTCATTGCTTCAAAAAATAATTTATATAAATAATTGCTTAAAAAAAAAACAATTGTTTCAACGATAATTAAACAAATAATAAAATTAATTGTCAGAAAAAAAACGCAGACAATTCGTATTGAATTGTCGATAGTTACGAGCAACGTTGAGACAAATGGACGAGCAATCACGTTCGCCCTCGGCATCGATATCACCCAACATCGGCGATCAATGTACCAACGATAATAATTCGTACCTACGTGAGGATTATCGGCAGATTATCTTAATACGGCCGTTGACTGAACGCCCTTATGGCACAAGATTGAATATCGGATTATTCCGATGATCAACATTTGCAGATCATTCTAATCCTAACATCTGTCCACCCAATCGTATTTATGGGCAAATGCTGCATTATTAAAAATAAGTGTTTTTTTTTTCAAAACGGAAAATCAAAATTTCGTCCCCTTCTCGACTACTTGGAACTTTGAAATTTTGAAAAAACGTATTTCGGAGGTGACAACGCATGTCTCCACAAAACAAAAAATCTCCACAAAATTTTCATTTTCTACGTTTCAAATATTTTCGATATAATAAAATCTAAAATAGAATATTCAATTTTATTTCATTATATCAATTAATATTGATATTCGTTTTTAATTTTAGATCATATTAAAGAAGTTAATATTCCATTTTATTGATTCATCGGAAAAAAAATTGCCTTTTCAAACAAAAAATAAAACATTTCATTTTATTTTTTGAAACATTTTTTTTCTTTAAAATGCCAATTTTTTTTCTTCTGAATTAAAAGATATAAAAAAAACTCTGTTCTTTCAATAACATTTTTTTCCTTATCTAGTGGAGGAGCCATGGAGGTTGGGTGAGGTACATATCCAGTGATACTGAATAAACAAGATATCAAGTGCTTGCATAGACCAGTTTGAATACATTTTATATATATATTTCTGTCTTTTTGTTGCTTCGTCCTTCCACTTTGTCCATGATACGTTTTACACGTGTACATCCATACCGCTGGGTACATGTATATATATATATGGATATATATATATATATGTAACATTCATATAATATTAATAATTAATTCAATAATACAATATATACTTTTTTGTTATTTTTTAATTTGCCTTTTTTATACGTTATTTAATAATAGTACACTTCTACTCTCGGCAACGGGTATACTCGATCTTTCAAGAGGAATGGGTTGTTTCATTCCCCTTAATTATAATTGTCCCCAACGTTCTTCTTTTTGCATTTTCTGAATGTTGATAAATTTTCTCTTTCATTTAAAATTGAAAAAAAAAAATTATTTTTCGGTGCTCGTTACACTCAATTGATTAGTTTACTCGTGCCATTTGCAATACCAATGACAACACCGATTCGTAAATCATTCTTTTGCATATATGCTTAGGCCTCATTAAGGGGAGATCATAACCCAAACAAACCTAAACAAACTCGGTGCTTTCCTCCAATTTTTTTTTTTCTTCTGAAGCATCGCGATATTTTTTTTTGTCCGTTTATCAATTTTTTCCTCGTTGCATTTCTAGCCTCGTGACGACTGCACTTTTGACGAATTCACATCTCCTGTATTATTCGTAAAATGGAAAACGGACATGCGCGTTGCAAAAAAAACTCAATCGAGGCCTTAATCGAGTTTTGCGCAAATTTGCGCGACATTATTTAACGCAACGGTTACATATAGTATTTTCTCGATTGCGATTACAACGACGGACATTTATACCCATTGAGAAGTCACTGGTCCGATTTTAGCGATTTTTTCTTCCCCTCCGTTAATTCAGCTCTTCGATGATTACAGACGATCATCGAAGTAACAATTTCACACCCCCTCCCCCTCCCCGCGCCTTCCTTAACTATTGTATACACGCGATAATTTAAAAAACAAAATCATTGATGGAAAATCCCCTCCCCTTAAATATCAATTATACTCGATGTTTGAATAAAACCTCTCGATACCGAGGTGTGGTCAGGTAATTAACCATAAGGGAGCTGAAATAGATCGTGACATAAAATGAAGAATAGAAATAAAATTAAAAAATTGAAAGATGACAAGTATGAACAGTCACAATGAAATAAACAATAAAAAATTAGACAATAACAACAAAATGACCAATTGAATTCAAATAAACAATGAAAATAAAATAAAAAATGATACTAAAATGAACGATTAAACTAAAATAAACAATATAAAATAAATTATAAAATCAATTAAATAATTAAACAAAAATGACTAATTAAAATAGAATAAAAAATTTAGTTAAATCAATAATTTAACTAAAATAAATACAGAAACTGGAATGAACAAATACAATAAAATAAATAATTAAAATTTCAAAAAAATGACATAAAAAAGCACGAATAAATTCGAATTTATCAAGGACGTCGTACCAATTACGAGGGCGATCGAAAGCAAGGAATAAAATCACTCATAGATAAGCTACGGTCAATGAGATTTGGCTTTGGCGGAACGAGGATTAAGACTCGACGTTCCATCCCCGAGTTAATTCAAGAAAGCTCACCAGAAAGAACTCGAGTCACGTATCGACGAAAGAAAAATGCGTTGAAAGAGGGTGGCTTCCGGTCATGTCCGGTCCGGTATTTTCCTCAAGTTTGCCAAACAATTAATCACCGAAGAATCAGTTGCGGATTTTAACCAATTGAAAAGATCTCGAGGGTAAAAATCCTTCGAGTGGAATGCTCAGGTCTGCTCCTCCAACTTTCAGGATTCCTCGGGGAGATTATCTAATTTTTGTTCACGAGGTCAAATTTCTTTGATTACTACAGTGGATCAGCGTGGAGCAATTTTGATTCGCTTGAGGGATGAGAAACGTGAAATCAGGGAAAGCAAATTGATCGGAAAAGAGAAACGAGAATGGAACGAATGTAGGATTTAAAAAATGGGGTTGAATTACATCGTAGAAACAGATAGGTATCGCGAAGTGAAAAAAAAAAAACGTTTTTGCCAACGCGGTCATCAGGAAATCCATCAGGAATTACAATTTTCAGTTATTTTTTTTTTTTTAAACGGCTATGGACAATTTTGTGGAATTCTTTTTGTAGCTCGCAGACATGCCTTTTTCATTATTCTCTGCCTCTCTCTTTTTCTCTTTCTCTTACACGCTCTCCATCACTTCCGCTTTTCCTTTCTCCCTCGCACTCTGTTCGCATCTAATGACGCGGTAAACTTATCCCCATTTCTGGAAGAGTCCCATTCGTTGGCACCGACAATTGGATCCCCAGAGATTGCATCGACACGATGAACTGTAGCAACAGTCGTTCGGCCTGTGATCGCAATTTCCGTCGCGCCTTATGCAGCCACGCCTAAACACATATATCAGAGGGGAACGTCTACTCGAGATTAAGGAAATCGGTGGATAACACATCGACACACCGAGGACAACAGCTAAGCGGGAAAAGCAACACTTGTTGGATCATTCGGTGCACGCTGATGGAGCTTGACGATTGGGAGCTTAGGAGAGTTGCGCTTCATACAACGTACTTCATTTTATCACGAATATTTCATTTGTTTGACGTCGTATGCAGCATTTTATTTTGCAACTTTGAAAAAAAGCAAGCTTTTTTCTTTTTTCGAAAGAAAGTCGAGAAAATTATCTCGGAAAGGATTTTACACAGTGCAGACATCGCTGATTAATCGTAACTTGATTTTCTTCTGATTTTTCCTTTCCAAAAACATTTCAAATTCGCCCTCAAAGTTCGCCACCCTGCGAGTGACCTTTGCAATTCCGCATACTTCCAATGAAGATATTCAAACAAAACCGATTCGAGAGCAATGCTTATAGCGAATAATGAAAAATGCGTAATTATCGGTCCTTAAGAGGAAGCCGCACACCCTCCCTTTCTCGGTCGCCGATCAGACTGATAGTTTCCCATGGGTTTCCTAACCGGCTCTTCAGAATTTCATGAAATTTGACCAGACAATGTCATATTGATAGACGAATGGCTGCCTTCGCTCAAAATTTATCAAATCGAAGAAAAAATTACAGATTGTATTACCACTCGAACGTCGTGGTGGAAATGCGGTAAAATAAACAGTTTGGTTAGGATCACAACTTGGAGGGGAGAAGAGCCGCGTAGCTATATTCGAAACACAAATTTTGGGATCTCAACCTCAATTCTGTCCCATATTTTAGGGAATCCATGGGAAACCATATCTTGTAGGTATTTGTTTACGATTTCGAGAAAATATCGTCCGACATTTGCGACATTTAGTTCCGGCGATTGCCGGAGCGCTGCACATTTCGAAATGTCCAGTGTGTACGTATGTACATACACATACTTATACACGAAGCCCTTCGAGGCTTCCCGGACGCTAGCGACAATGTTGCCTCGCGGTGAATAGCAGTAGCTCGCACAAATTTTGTTTTACCGACGCGCGTTTGTTTTATTTTACCGAGGCTGCGTCGGAGTTTTGTCGCGGGTGCGGCCCCCTCTTAACAATGTTTTTTCGTCGATAAAAAAAAAAGTGTTCCCTAGATTTCAATCAAGAACATAAAAATGAACGAAATCGGAAGGGAATACTGGAAATGGTTTCCTCGTGGGTACAAATGTGCGATAAAAATTTCTCTGATAATTTTTGTACCACATTAAATACGGTTTATAAATCTGAATTAATTTAATTAAATAAACTATTTTTAATTAATATAGGTGGGGTGGTAAAAACTATTTTTTCTACTTTTTAGCACGTTAAATAGAAGCTGGTTTTTAAAAATATATATTTTTTTCAACAATTTTTGTTAAATTTTTTAACTTTCTAATTTAAATTAAATTTTAACTTAAGTTCAAATTTTGTTTAAATGTTTATAATTTACGATGGGGTTCTTTTTTTTAAAAAAGTGACCCCCTGTGTTCGATAGTGAAGAGTCTATCGCGGCGCGCACACCCCCATAGAAAATTATAGGGTTTTTAATTTCGCAGAAATACCAACTACTCCAGTAGTCGCTGTTGGAGCGGGTGGCTATTATACCGGTTAATAGATTTACACCCAAACAAACCCAAACAATCAAGTGCAACGTGATTCGGTAAAAAAATGTTTGGGTTTGTTTGAGTGTTTGCGTTTGTTTGGGTGTAAATCTATTAACCTCGGTAACATCCAACGATTACTGGTGTATCTGCGTTGGTATTTCCGCGAAATTGAAAACCCCATAACTTTTTATGGGGGTGTAACCGCCGCGATTTCTCTTCACCATCGTGTTCAGGGGGTCATTTTTTATAAAAGCTCCCACCTCCCAGGCCTCTCTAAGGTGGAGGTTATTTTGTAAACATTTACCCCATTTTTTCTCATTGCAATCTTTCGTAATGAATAATCCGATTTTTTGTTAACAATCGGTTGAGTGGATAAATAGCGGACTGGAAACAAGGCAGCTCTAATGAACAATCACGACAAGATACAATTACAATCAAAGCTATCTTCCATCATTACATGTTCCTAGGAACAATAAACTCACTTTTCTTCCGCGGCACGCATCAAATTTTCCAACGCGTTGTCAGAATAGTCCGAGTCGACGTCTATTCCACGTCCGACGTTTTCTGTAACAAAATATTACGACGTCTTTGTTGAAGTTTCAGATATTCTACAAATTGCTGAATCGCTATTTGCTGAATTGAGCAAATAACAATAAACATGTGGATAAGTAAAAAAAACGAAATTTGTTAAAACCAAGATCAAATAAATGGGTAAAAACGAAATGTTATAATAAAAAAAGATTTCTCAAATATGTTGTTATGAAATCTCCACCTTGTTTACTTTGTTTTTTTTTCATATTATTAAAGATATGTTTGCAGCCTTTTTGCTCCTTTTTTTTCATAGTATTAAAGATCTTTGTGCAGCTTTTACACTCCGTTTTTTGATATTATTAAAGGTTCGGGAGACTTTCGAATTTGATTTTTTATTTTCATTGACGGGGGACGAGGATAAAAAAATCGATTTTGTTTCTTTTTTTCTGATACTATAACTTATAAGAAATATTTTTTTTTTATCTGAAGTCATTACGAGCGAAACATCCCGAGTTATAGACAATTGAGTCTCCGGGCGCTCGGGATCTCTGATCGTCATAAAGCCATTCCATCGTGTTTGTCTCAAAACCTTTTTTTTAAGTCGGTAGTCAAAATTTCTCGAAAACCTTTGGACCGATTTCGTCTAAACTTTGCACACTTCATTTACATACGAAATACTAGGTTTTGAACGAAGGATTTTTAAAAAATTGAAATTAATTTTTTAATTAAATAAAAAGATTAATTTTTGGCACAAATCAAAGTTTTTGATTGCCCCTTCACAAAAAATTAAAAAATGAATATTTTGTTAATTCCTTTGTTCAAATTCAACATAAAATTATGGCTAAAGACATCGTTTTGGTTTTCAAATTTTCGATAAAGCAATCATTAATTATTCTGACTACCGCATCGAAACTTTTTTATGAGGTGGCTCGATTTTCACCACCATTACGGGCTCAATTTTCAATATTTTTTAATAAAAATTTAGGAGTATATTCATAAATTAATACTTAATAATACACAATAGGTTTAAAAATATTAATAAATAAGGTACTCTGTAAACAAAAATTACAAAAATATGCTTTTGTTTTTCGTATCTCAGACCCTTGTGACATGGAGATTTTTCGATAATATGAAACGATAAAATCCTCGAAACGCAAATAAAAACGACACGTAGGATGATTTCATTCAGATCTAGGCAACGATTAGGTTAGGAAATAATGAACATTCGTGGGGCGGTCTATATTTTTCGAGTGAAATTTTTTTCGTTCACTTTATACCATTTCCGGTGTCTATAACTGGACTGGGATTTCACGAAATACCATATTCCTATAATCTCACCGGAAAGATCTGAAGTTTCATCTAAAGCCACTTTTCTATACTTTTTTCTTTCGGGACTTCTCTCTTTGCCTTTTTTCTTTCGCGAGAGCGTGCGAAATATAACTCGGGATTAAGAGTGTAACACGTGCTCCTGTCATAGAGGGACCCTACTTGGCTACGCGTACGTATTCCCTGAAACGTAATTAATATTGTACAAAGACAGAGAACTTCACTCTCATAAATGATCTACATGTGCAACAAACAATTTTCGGGAATCCACGACTTTTATTTGTACTCACATATGTACTATCTGATATGGTAAAAAAAATTATTTTCTATTCTTCAGAATATATTTTTTCGAAATTCAATTATATTTGTTTTAATTCCATTATATTTTTTTCAATTGAATTCTATCTTCAATCTCTTTATAAAAGGTTAACATCATTTCTCTACTACATTATATTTTGATTTTTCCTATTCAATTTATTTCATATTATTTATTCGTAAAGACCAAATAAATCTAATTTCTCGATACCTCATCCCTTATTGCTCCCCCATCACGATACGAAATGATGAACTACCTTTTCTTTTCTCTTCCATACGTGCATTCTTTTCGATTGATGGAATAAAAATAAATGTTTTTTTCATCAGGGATAATGAAAAAAAAAACAATAGCAAACGAGAACAGTGGAAGATGAGAAAACTTTCGGATGTCAGGAGTTAAGATATGACTGGCAGGGTGGCGAAATGGTAAACCCGAAAAAAACGAAAAGATTGATAACGAAAAAAGTTGCAAATTGTGCACGCAAGTTACGAGAAAGCTGAGATGGATTAGGAGAGGGGGATCGAGATCGATGGTTCTTCATCCGTCAATCAGACTCCGGACGTTATTGCCTCTTGAACAACAACGATTACTGAGAAAGGTGAGCGGAGAGGGCTGTCACTGAAAACGAATGAGCTTCCTCTGGAAAATATCCCCCTTACGTTGTACCATCACTCCACTATCAGGAGTAATTCAGGCCAAGAATGAAATTCGAGTTTTTCCACTTTGGAGATCTCACTTTGATCGCGTGAAACAAGAGGAAAGGAAGAAAGATTGGAAAAGCTGTTTTTTTTTCTATGTTTGTATGTCGATGTTGAATTAATATTGTTTATGATGTTTATCTAATGATAATAGTATTTAATTGATCAAGTGTCAATTTTATATAATTTAATTGCCATTAAATTAATTAAATATCATTTTTATTGCCCAGAGGCCAATTACAGTGATGTTAAGATTTTTAATAAAGATTGAAATTAAAATGCAATGGAAAAATTTAATTGAATTCGAATAATGTAATTTAATGAATTATAATTGAATACGAAAAATCAGAATATAATTTAGTAAAAAAATGATGTTAACGTTTTTAAAAGAGATTGAAAATAGAATTCAATTGAAAAAAATATAATGGAATTGAAACAAATGTAATTGAATTTCAAGAACATATAATCTTATAGAGAATAATTCAGTAGAAAAATTCAAAATAAAATTGAATACAAAACTAATAATTTTTAAGTTTCTAATAGAGAACTAATGGAGATTCAAACGATCAAAATTTGGAAAAATTATAAAAATTAGCTTAACCAATAAGTCATAACAGAGTCAAGTGTACCATTACCGATTATTAAAAAATTGAAATATATAAAAATGTAAAATAAGTAAATATAGAAATTAGAAAAAGTAAGAAATATCTTATCAACGATGTCAACCCATATCTAGCCTGCCAAAAGCCTTAATATCATTTTACCTCGAAAAATAGTTCTTCGAGAACACGAGGGTGAATTATGAACAAAGTAAAAACGTAGGTACTTGCAAGTAGGAACGGGGAGATTCACCAAGTCGTGTACAACACCTTGAATTTCAATTTTCGTACTTATAGTTTGTTGAATTCTTTATCACGGAGAAAACTTCAGAAATTGAGACGTAATTGGAATGATCCATTGGTCTGTATGTTGAGACGATACACGAACAGAAAAATTCAATTCAAAATTAATTTCAAACTTGTTTTGCAAAAATTTCGTTAATAGAAACTTTCTCATTCGATTAATGTTTTTAATAAAAGGAGTTCTTGAATTTCTGCTCTTTGAATGAAAGTCGTGTAAAATAAAAGTAAACTATAATAGAAAACTATAAAATATAGTTTGTTATTAATATATAATATACTAGAAATATATTTATTTATGTGGTTATTAATTTATGTTAATTATAACACAAATAAATACGTTCATTAATGTAAATAATATTTTTAAAGTAATGATACATAATTAAGTTAAAGATTGTTAATAAACAAATGAATAAATTTATATTTAAAAAAAACAGTAATAAGATTGATAAAATGACGCCTTTTTTCCTCAGCATGCATCTAATTAAGAATTAATTCTAGGCAGAATTCACCAGACTCTTGAATTGACAGACTTCGCTGTGGAATTAAATGAGAAAGGAACCAATTCAAGTTGGAGGGTTTCTCGACTTCTCTAGAGAAACCCTCTAACCCTCTGAAGTGGGATCCGGAACTACTTGATAGAAAAGCGTCAGACCAAAAAAAGTGACGTCTGAATTTAATTTCCATGACCCTCAGGGCTTTCGTCGTTACGAAGAGAGAAATAAAATGAATTAAAAAATGCATAGGATCGCGTTGCTCTCTCTGTGCAATTTTTGCGGAATTAAAAAACGTAATAAGAAATAATCTATGTGATGAACAAATATTTGAAAATATTTTTAACATATTTTTTATCGTAAAGCTATTTAAGTTTATCGAAAATTCATTTACTAATAATACATTTTTATAATTAATTTGTTCAATAATAATTCATGAAAATATGCCAGTCGAAGAGATGGAAGATTAACTCAGTTATACTCGTAAACTAAATATTAATTCTTGTACTTTATGAAAAACGTTTTTATTGAGGGCTTTAAATAATTTAATGTTAATTTAATGTTCAAAAGTATTTTTTTTCTCAGCGTTTTCGGGGTCGCTGATTACGAATCTGAAGTCAGATTTTCGAAATTCAAGATGGCGGATCCAATATGGCCGACACCGAAACGTAACTCTACGAGAATATTTATAAATTGAATACAAATGGAAAAAGATAGAAAAGTAGAGTTGGGATTCTTGTTTGGGTTTGTTTGGGTTATCGATGTTGTGCCAAAGAACAGTGAATTTTAAAAACCAATGAATTTTTCGAACTTATGTATTCACGTTGGCTATTTTGTATCGACCATTTCGAATTACGCGAATCTCACATCGGATTCGTAATCAGCGACCCCAAAAACCCTTGCTCACCAAATTTCCAATTATTTTGTTGGATAGATTCTTCAAAAATGAATTCTTTCGAAAAAAACGTCATTTTTTCAGTTTGTTTGTTTATAAATCTTTTATTATAAACAATTATGCCAATTAGAGTGTATTGTTATGTTCTTACATCCCTCAAGTAACTGAAAAGTGCAAAAAACCGTATCTGAATAAGTTCAAACG
>JAPYZJ010005356.1:0-12555 GCA_030522765.1 Ophioninae sp. B BG-2022a
AAATCGTAAACAAATACCTGCAAGTTATGGTTTCCCATGGATCTCCTAAAATATGTGACAGAATCAAATGGTTGAGGTCCCAAAATGTGTGTTTCGAATCTGGCCACGCGGCTCTTCTCCCCAGTAAGTCGTGATATTAACCAAACATTATATTCGACAGCATTTCCATCACGATGCTCGCGTGGTGATACAATCTGTAATTTTTCTTTTCGATTTGAGAAATTTGGTGAGAACACAGCCGTTCGTCTATCGATTTGACATTGTCTGGTCCAATTTCATGAAATTCTGAAAAGCCGTTTAGGAAATCTATGGGAAACTATGACTCTGATCTGCGGACGAGGGGGAGAGGGTGTGCGGCTCCCTCTTAATAAGGAAAATTGCTTTCTGATTAAAAATTATTAGCAATGTTTTGATTATTGAATTAATGATTAAACAAACATTTTTGTTTTATTTCAACAGTCATAGTTTTTTTGCACTTAAAAACAAATAAGTTAGGCCTTACATGGGCCAGGTACGAGGTTAGTTCAGCTCACGAGGTTTGTTCAAAAATAAGGTGACTTTTCAAATTCCCCAAGGAACGAACATTCAATTTTTATTTTGTTTTTTGTTACGTTGGTACACATTTCTACGACGTATATTAACATTACCAGCTATTTAATACAATTCATAAATTTTTTATGGATAAAAAGGTTAGACGTGTTTTGGTGTCGTTAACGATTTTTTGCTATTCGAAACAATAATGCACCTGGTCACGCATCGTCGATTGTTCGGGATTGTTTGGATGAAAAACAACACCGCAATCATGCCTCAACCACCGTCTCCACCGGATTTGGCAATCTGTGACTCTTTTTGGTTTCCAAGAATGAAAAGGGCCACGAAACGACGGAGGAGCCACGATTAAAAGATAAAGACCGCATCGATGGAAGAGCTCGAGGCCGTACCAAAAAGCGCACATCAGAAGTATTTCGACGATTGGTAAATGCGCTGTCACAAGTGTATTATATCTGAGGGAAATTATTTTTAAACGAAGAAAATAGATATTAATGAGTAAATGAATTTTTATCGAGAAACAATAAAAAGTCACCTTGTGTTTCAAACAAACCTTGTACCTCGAAAGAATAACAATAATCTTTCCTATGAAAAATCTTCAGTAAACATTCACTATTCTGTCACTATGAAAATATCGAAAAAACTGAAACCTAGTCGCCGGTGTTAATCCATGCGTGAATAGATTAAAAAAAATACGTAGGTTTTAAAGGATTTGTAAATGTTAAATATATTAAATTTTGAATGCCATCACGTTTTGTAATTTTATTTTTGCCTGTTTTCAAGTTAACGAAGTAAGTAATTGAAATAACACAAATTATTCAGTCAAAGCGATACACAGTGGTCTGTTCCTGTAAGCTCTAAACATAGTCCTACAAGCTCTTGATGATTCTTATTTTTATAAGGGATTCCCTGATCAGAAAAACCACCAATAAGCCGTTAAATAGCCTTATTTTTATGATGAATATCCTATCAATTTTCCGCACGGGAATGAACAAATTGTGGCATACTTCGGTAATGAGATATTCCCCGGCGATACAGTATCCATAAAGCAACAAAATCATCACAATACCATACATCAAGCACGAAAGAAAAACTGCTTTGTCCTCATCATTGACGTGCTGAAAAAAAAAAACAGATTTTAGAACAGTTAGAATTGACAAACAAAAGTCTGCAGAGTTATTCAAAAGTTTTATTCTGATAATGATCAATGGTGAAATTTGATTATTGTAAAAAAAAAATTATGATATTGAAATTTGTCAAATAGTGATATGGCATCTGCTGGCGAAAAATCAAACGATTTTTAAGATTATCAATAGACATTATACGTATCTACATATAAAAATTATTTAATTTCAATACAAAAAACATAAGTATCGTTGAAAGTTGAACTCGCGAAGTTTTTTCCGCGTTAAAATAATCGTAAAACCATATTACTTGCGCTGTGAAAGATTGCGAAAGCACTTCGTGTAAAGTGTTGTTATTAAATTCACAAATATATTTCCATAAATTCTCCAGTTTTCCGACGGTAGCGATTTTTTACGTGTCTCCAAACTTTCCTTTTCGCCTCTCCCTGTTCCTCCTTTCTACCACTACTTTTTGGAATACTCCCGACTCTTGAAACCCCCCATTAGGGCCGAAGCCGACTTTCCCCCCTCTGTACCGTATTTACCGTGCCAGCAATGGCATGGGCATAAGGAAACTGCGGAAAACCTATGCGTGTACAGATGGAAAACTCGATCGGTGGACGAAGAGGAGAGGGGATGTGGCTCCCTCTTAATACATTCACAATTCGACAGTTTGCTGGAGAGAAAATTTCCAACGAAACCCAAACAAAAAACCCAAACCTAAACTAACCTAAACAAACCAAAACAACCCAAAAAAAACCCACGCAACCCAAATAAATCCAAACAACCGAACGAAACCCAAACAACCCAAACAAACCCAAAAAAATTCGGTATCGAGTTTTTTTTGGAAACTCGATGCTGAATTTGTCAGATTTCACAAATCGATTTGGAGAATGTTGCGTTTTGATAACGTACCAAAATGACGATGTACGATGTGAGACCAACGATTATAGTGCTCACCAAGAGTTCCTCGAGGAGCACAAGACGAAACACGGCACCTATATCTCGTGACATTCTGAAAATATTCGTGAACAGAAGCATTAGTTTTATGATATTGACACTTCTATATAGGAAAGCGTAATTTTCAACTCACTCGAGAATATTTTTATGTCTGATTACGATATCGCGAAAGATCAGGCGCACAGACTCCGAATCGTTGCGTGTATCCAAGTTGAGATTTTTTATTCGGAATATCAGAACGGACATCTTTCCGCACAGGTGGAGCACCAGAGTGAACAGACAACCAATCGTTGCTGGATGAAACATGTGTATGCCAATCGTGGGCGATTGCAATACCCAAACGAGCCAAAATCTCAGCGAGCTATTGACTTCGAAGTAGTGACGTGTTCGATAGGGTAAGACGAAAGGCAAACTCTCGTTGCGAAATGCTAGAAAACTTCATTCGGTTTATGAAGAAAATTGGGGCACAGTAAGTATCAGGTGAACATTTAGTGAAATTATTTCGAAAACATAAAAACAGTGGAAACGATGAAAACTGCTTATAACGAGGAAACAGTTTTTAGTGTCGAACTCCGATTTCGTTGATTTCTGAAAATGTTATTATTCGTCGAAATTTAGGGAAATCGTATTTTGTTATCCCCAGAAAAATAGTTTCAAGGGTTCAAACTGACCCTCGCAGTTGGACACCCTCAAAAAATTCGTGTAACTCGAAAACTTTGAGGATGAATTTCACCCCTTAAACCCGTTTTTACGGCAATAAAAAAATACGTGACCTTTAAATTTCGATGAAAAAAAGAAATTAAAAAATGAACGAAATCTATTAGAAATCTATCATTATCAAGATATAATGACACACGAGAAAATACTTTCGAATCCCATTAGACATGTGAATTTTTAAATTCAGACTGTCAAGCTGATTCGCGTAATTGTCGCCGCGGCCTTTGGCATTGAACATAACTATTTTTCATGCATTTTTCAATAAATTATGGTTTTTTAGTGGCTAAAATGGAGGATAAAAGAAATATTAAAAATACCAACGTTTGCTTATGATAATTCAAAATATACACGCGCTACTGATGCTAGGAATAAAAGATTTAATCGTGCCTTCTGCATCAACGATCATTTGTAGTTACCAGATTTAATACGAAATTCTAGTGGCTTCGAGTGATAAATAATCGCCGTGATGAGTCCCATTATCACCCAAAGCCTGAAGAACGATTTTGCAATGCGGTTGTAAATCAAATAATGTTCTTCCTCTTCCGGGCTCTCGTAAGTGCAAGACTCGACGTCGTTAATTACTCGTTTCATAAGATTCATAAGTCTCGTTGAAAATCGCAGGATTAGCATTTTCACTAGTACCATCACTGCCAACGTGTTTTCCGAAATGTTGATAACCATCTCTTCAGCATTGCCACGCACGTGATACAAATCACGATTTTCCAAGCTCAAGTGAACCAGAAGAAAAGTCATCCACAGGCTGAAAGTAATGTAAGTCGAGCGCAGCGGCCATACTCCAAAGAATACAAATACAGTCTCGTTCCATTTAAAAAGAAGTCTGGCATTACCGTCATCATCCTGTGGCGTTTATCACGCACGATATATCGTACGGCATCGGAGAAAGAAAAAAGAACATTACATCGAATTTTTCATACCTTTTTTCCCCGTCAAGATGCTCCTCACTTTTTTTTCTTTCCCAAACAATAAAAAAGTAATGACAACCGATTGGACAGCATTTAAATCCATTAATGTTTTCGAAAAGTATAAAATATGATTTGAACAATTATTTGACTCCAGAAATTTCTCAAATTATTGAAACTTTTTGTTTAATTAAAATCGTCGATTTTGTCATTGACGACAAAAAAGAGGATTTGAAAGAGCATATCATTCCCACCACTCATTAAAATAGCACCAGACTCATAAACCGATTTTAAAAAAGAAAAAATACTTTTCTACGTCATTTATAGGTACTGCACGAGAATTCGTCATAATTTTCTTTTTAGGCTTTTAATAAATAATGAGCTGAATTATTACAATAAACATTTTATTTTATGAATAAATATTTTATTAAATAATATGGATGGAAAAATATATTTTTAAGTCCAACGTAATGTCTAGTTACGAATGTACGATTTCACCCCAAGCATACATTTTTCTGTTACTCACTGCCATTACGAGAAGATCATACGATGAAAGTTTACGAAGGACTGAAGGTAAAATTATATTTATAACTTCTGGAACCTCACAGAGACTGCATTAATTTCTCCCCCGTACAAACGTATACTTTTTTCCAATTGTAAATTTATGAGAAAAAACCTCAACGTATAAAGCTGAGAAGAAAATGCACATTTACTCTCCCCGATAATAAATTATGATTAAACTTACGATTTCAAACCCTTGTGGTAACAATCGTATACTTTTTTTTTCAATTGTATATTTATGAGAAAAAACCTCAACGTATACTAAAGCTGAGAAGAAAATGCACATTTACTCTCCCCGATAATAAATTATGATTAAACTTACGAGTTCAAACGCCTGTGGTAACAATGGCATATTTCCCCCCCACAGAGCAGTAAAGTTAAACGATTATTTCCATACTACATTTTGAACTCCACGTGAACATGAGCTTGAATAATTTGTGAGATAATTGTCACGTGGGGAAAGTGCTTTCCTTGCCTTCGATTTATACATTTTTTTCCACAACCAATGGGGTGAGATTTTTCACGACGAATGATTCTTAACATTCGTATAACATAAGTTTATCGAAACCATAAGTAAGTCTGTGCTCAACGAGAATACTGAAAGTTGTAAAACAAGAATTGAAAAGTGCCATTCTTAATTCGATTTAACTTTTGTGAAAATCGAAAAGTGTATTTGTCGTTCGTAGTTTATCGTAAAGTACCAATCACTTTTCTGTTATGTGTATATAGATATATATATATAGATATATATATGTATACACACACGCAGGCATATACAAATATTCGTTCATATATGAGTCTCAAATTATGTTAATGAAGAAAAAATATTTCATGTGATATTAATTGATAATTAAATTAGTTATAAAAAAAATGGTTTTAAACTCTTTCTAAATGGACATCAAATAAATTGAAAACTACATGATTGCGAACAGAGTATATTTATTTTCTCACTTATCGATCACCATTGCTAAACATCTACCCAGAACTTGAACTTCACTATTCAACATGACTATATATATATATATTTCACTAATTCATACAAATCGATACTTATGCGTGACGAAAAGTACCAAATCTCGAAAACTCCCGAGTGATTCGCAAACATTTTTGTGGGAAATAATTTCATCTCAATTTTACTTGCCTTCGTCATCGATTAATTGTTTCTGTTTTTTTGATTTGCACGCCTTTCAGACCCAATCAAAACGAAAATTTTGTTTTCGTGACCAAAAAATGGATGAAATTCAATATTTTGGAGTAGTTTTTCGATATTCCATTAAGGTAATAACATTGTCCACTGCATCAATATCCAAGTCGGATATACCGGTTTTTAAAAAGAACAAAACTTCGAGGATCAATCAAAAAATCACGAGGATTGAAATCAGTCTTCATAAAGATCTCGCCCAGATATATACGAAAATTACATATCTTGTTCCGTCATGTTACGTAACATGGATATATAACCTGCGGTACTTTTAAGAACCTGCGAAGATAAAATGAACGGAATAAATGGCCCCTTCGATAATCCAGCTTCCATTAGCCTACAAAAATCGTTTTCGTGATCTCCAACTTACGCTACAAAAGCTGTTCAATGAGAAAACGTAGAAACCACCACCAGTCAATTGAATCGGCATTTGGGCGCCTATCATGCATATCATCACTTGCTTCTTAAAAGAATTCGACAACTTGTACCAATCGCACTCGTAATATACGTTGCGCAGATTAGTACTCTGTAAAAAAAAATAATAAATCGTTCGATCGTCTTTCCTATTTTTTTTAAATTGCACGCCACGTCTGTAATGAACATACTGAAGCGTACTTCGATAAGAAGGTATTCTCCGGCGGTGCAATAGCCATAAATCAACAAAATAATCGCTAAGCCGTACAGCAAACACGAGAGAAAAACTCCCTTGTCTTCGGCATCGACTTGCTAAAACATATATTCAATTTATTAAATTTTGTATTAAAAATGTTGAAACACTATATTTTGTACATATTTATTGAATATTATTATTTATGAAATTTTCTGATTATTTATTAAATATTAAATATTGCTATAAAATATAAAAAAAAATTTTTCAAATCAACAGATTTCGGGATACGATAAACACTGTATTCATACAGTAACTTAATCACATAATTATGCAGTGTCTGTGAAAATATGTCGCCGAAAAAATGTCCTTAGTTACAGCTGAGTTTAGCAAATTTCATAAAATGAAAAATTTACTATGGTATTATTTAATTCCGGTATTATTTAATGCGTGTAACATACCACAATGACGATGTACGATGTCAGACCGACAATAACAGTGCTCGTGAGAAGTTCCTCAAGGAGGACCATATGAAAAATCGCCTCGATATCTCTGGTCATACTGGGAATTCAAACGAACAGCTGCAATGAGTTTCACGAAAGGGAAGCTCAAACCGGCGCAATAAAAAGGTCAACTTACTCAACGATATTACGGTGTCGATTCACGATATCACGAAAGATCAGTCCCGCAGCTTCTCCCTCGTTTTGTGGTTCCAATTTGAGATTCTTGATTCTGTATACCAGAACGGACAATTTTCCGCAGACGTGGAGAACGAGAGTGAAAAGATAACCGATAGTTACCGAATGAAACATGTGTAAGCCAATCATGGGTGATTGCAATGTCCAGACGAGCCAAAATGTGAAGGAATCATTGACGTCGATGAAAAGTCTGGTACGATAAGGTAGAACGAAAGGCAAGCTCTCGTTACGAAAAACTAGGATAATATAGTCGATTTGTAAATAAATATTCGGGAAGCGATGTACAGAAGGGAAATAAACGATGCCTTTTTATTATAAATATGCCCACTGCCAAGCATTGCGAAGAAAATGACTTCATTCTGAAACACGTGTCAACAATTGTCGCGAACAAATTCAAAAAAACTGTATTTTAGCATTATTATCATAACATTTTGAAATTACAAAAAAAATGTGATGTAACGCTAGTTAATTTTTTTTTATTTATTACCATCGAAATATCAATTAATCGTATTAAATATCGAATACACCGCAATGATTACAAATATTCTTGCGAGTGTAACTTCAATGAATAAAGGTTAAATACTTCATTGATTCAATTCGTCATTGATAATATTCGTTGATTAAAAATTCATTAATAATATTGATTAATTAAAAATCAAACGATATATGTTCTTACAGTGGATGTTAGATACATATTATTCGATAATGCCTTTAAAAATAATGACGATTTATCCCGATCTCGTAACTATTTAGACTATTACGAAAATTTTGAAAAATCTTTCGTTACGTGACGCAAGTCAAATTAAAAAGAATGGTCCAATGTATACTGAATCGTGGATTTAGTGGAGAGTCGTAATTATAGCGATTGAACTACTAACGAGTAAACCGTTTCCGCTGAACCCCTCCGTTTTTGTTATTTTTTGCACATATTGTTCTTCATTGAAATCTAAGATACACACTGTTTTTTTCTTATCTCGACGGAATTGTGATTTTAAGTGGTGAAACCGACCCTCAAAGTTAACCACGGTCCGAGTGATTTTTTGAACTGCGCATAGTTCCAATTGCAATATATTCAAATTAAACAAATTCAAGAGCAATTCTTATAGTGAATAATGAAAAATGCGCCATTTACATTTCCGAGAGGATGGAAGGGGATAAAAATATAGGGGTTGAAATTTAAAAAAATCATGTGACTCGAAAATTTTGAGAGTACATTTCACTTCTTAAAACTATTTTTCAGGCGATAAAAACATACGCTTTTCTTAGATTTTGGTGCTGAATAACATAAACAAAAATGAAAAATCAAACTATCAGTGATAATATACGTAGAAGTAAAGGTAAAAAATTATTTCATTTCATCACAATTATTCCTCTAAAATGAACATGTTAAAAAAATCCTTATTTTCTGATCAGCAAAATAACCCAACCCCTGCAATTCTGATGCGCACTGTAGCAGCTACG
The DNA here is from genome assembly GCA_030522765.1 of Ophioninae sp. B BG-2022a. Taxonomy (NCBI): domain Eukaryota; kingdom Metazoa; phylum Arthropoda; class Insecta; order Hymenoptera; family Ichneumonidae; species Ophioninae sp. B BG-2022a. The sequence continues at coordinate 8,799 of JAPYZJ010005356.1, forward strand.
ACATGAAATGTTCAATAATGTCCTCCGTTTTAACAATGTTTTTGTTGTTACCAGATTTGATACGAAATTCCAGTGGCTTTAGGTGATAGACAGTCGCCCCGATGATTCCCATTGTCAGCCAGAGCCTGAAGAACGACTTTGCTATACGATTGTAATTCAGATAACTTTCTTCCTCTCCAGCGCTCTCGTAATAACAAGAATCAACGTCGTTAATTATTTGTGTCATGAGATTTATAAGACGCGTTGAATATCTCAGAACCATCATTTTCACCAAGATCATCATTGCCAATGAAGTCTCCGCAATGTTGATAATCATCAATTCCGGATTGCCGAATACGAAAAAGAAATCGCGGTTCTCCATACTCAAGTGAGCCAGAAGAAATATGATCCACAGGTTAAAAATAATGTAAGTCGAGCGGAGTGGCCATACTCCGAACAACGCAAATACAGTCTCGTTCCATTTAAAAAGGATTCTGGCATCCCTGGATTCGTCCTGCGACGTTTATCACACACGATATGTCACATACAATCGGAGAAAATACAATACTTCAATATATTGACTATTTCACCCGTTGAACGACGTTCCTTATTCTTGTATTAATATATAAACAAAATGATAACAGCCATGCAACAAAGCATTTTAACGGATTAAGATTACTCTGATTTTGTAAAAATTTTATATACATTTTTTCATGGCGAATTGAGTGCTTTGTGATTTTGGCATATGTTTTGCTTCAGTGTACAATTTTTTTTTTATTTTAACACAGATCGAAAGAATGGTCAGCGATAAAAATCACACTAGTGCTATGGATCGTTTCAAAATTATAATTTTTAATTTAGTTTTAATATTATTGGAATCTCTGAAATAAACATGATTTTTTTTTCTTTTATATATATCGTTCCAGTCGTTATTCCTTTTTACGAACTTCAACACCCTTAATAATTAGAATGATTTTTTTAATGATTTCAATAAATAGTCGTTAAAGCAACCGTATAATTCTTCAGGATGGAAACCGTCCAATCCTGGCTCTTAATATCGCTATTACTAAACAATTTTACCCTGAAATTCGAATTTGCGTGCTACTCACTGCCATTTTGAGAAAATACTAGGATGACTGTTTATGACGTTCTGATGATAAAATTTAACGTATAAGTACTTCAAACCACAAATAACCGTTTCGATTTTCCCAGCCCCTTATGAACGTTTGTTTTATTTTAAATGCATGGAAAAACACGGAACATATAGAATGGAAAACCAGATGTCCGTTCACCCGTCACGACGAATATCGCAACGTTTAAAACTGTCTGGTGAGAACCGCCAGAACTTTCTTTTTTCTCCGGAGAGAAGTATTTTAAATCGATCATTTGGACGTACAACTTTGCTATACCACCATGAAACTCGGCTTGAATAATTTGTGAGATAATCGTTACATGAAATAAAATGTATCGTTCGCTACTTTCCTTCAGACTTGTCTTTGTCTTTTTACGTGGAAAATAAATTTTCTCGCTGAAAGCGTTCTTTAACATTCGAAACAAAGCATTATTTATGTGACTAGAGACGACGAACGAGTTTGTGCGCAGTGCACTATTGCAAGCTATAAAACTACGACTGAATCGTGACTTTTTTTTTATACAGCATCCATTTTCTAATAAAAAAAAATTGTACAACCTGCAAGATGAAGTACACAAATATGAGTCTAATAATTAAAAAAATTATCAAACCGAAATTCCGTTTACCAATTTTCATCAAATTAAGAGAGTTAAAAGTGAGAAAAAGAAAATGAATAACTCGTGAGAAAAAGACGTTTTCATGTTTTAAATTTGTTTATCTAGAATAAGATATGAAAAAATGAGAAACGATTTTGAACTTCCGGAATCCTAGATGCAATGAAACGCATATTCATATACTATGTATCGCCTGTGCGAAGTGCTTAAGTCATTTTAACGAATACGCCGCCGACGACCTTGAAATTTTGAAACCACTATTCTCCGTAAAGGATGAACCGATTGGGATGAAATTTATTGTAAGCATTCAGAAGGCTATCCCCAAGCGCTTCCTCGTTGTAATTTTCTCAAATTTTGACAAAAATGTATTTTTATGGTTACCGGACGGTTAGAGGAAAAATGGTAAATTATTGACGATTGTCTGTTTTTCCGCAAATTCAACGACCAGGGGGCCCTAGACCCTAAAAAGTACACGTTTTGTGCTACACTGCTCTATTTTTATGAAACAATGACAAAGATCAGGTACTTTGAAAAATTTGTCATGAATGTAGCAAACATGCTTATACCAGCGTATCTGCATTGAAAATTAACAAAGTATTTCAATATTTGCAGCAAAAAATTATATTTATCGTTGCAGACAAAATGGCGCCTCCGCGGCCATTTTCATAATGTCGATATGTTTACTGGCGAGACGTAGTGGTGCTTCTTCGTCGCAAATCGTTTGATATTTGATTCGTCTTGTTTACTAATTCTTTATTTATACGGTATTTTTATTATTGTTATAGACACTGTGTCTATGTTTTGTTTGGGTTGTAGAAGAAAAAAAAACTCTTCAGCATGTAAAATTATACGATTAAACGAACTTACCTGGGAGTGAAGTTCGATCGTAATTGTATGAAGCGTCTCTTCCGATAGATCAAGTTGTAGGTCCCCCTATCATGCCCGAATTACCACACGCTTAAAAGCCATCCAGAGATTCTTTTGTTCCCCACGGATGGCATCTCGATGTTCATTCTTTGAAAGCGTTGCCGTAGCAAGGGGAATATCGTTACAGCGATACGGGTTTTGTTTTTTAGTTGAAAAAAACTTTGGGAGGGTTGTGATCTATCGGAAGAGACGCTTCATACAATTACGATCGAACTTCACTTCCAGGTAAGTTCGTTTAATCGTATAATTGTATTTTGCGTCTATCGTATAATTGTATTTTGCGTCTCTTCCGATAGATCAACTCCCGACTAGAAATTCGGTTCCGGCAGCCTGAACGCTGATCAGGCCGCTACCAGGTTGTCCTCCGGAATGCCGTACCAAGGTACACCTGGGCCTCGCCGGACTTCCACCGGAATGAGAGAACCTTAATACGTTTACCTTACTACAGCCGGATTGAGGCGTTTCCCTTGTTGTCGTACGAACAATTCTCTTGATCCGGTAAGCATACAGCGCAGAACAAGTGTGCCGTAGTACGGTATTCCGGACCACCGCTTGACTGCTTCCTGTTTAATGTAGGCAGCGGCCATATTGGTTCAGAGTGTATACACGCGTGCATAACTGTGTCAAACTCGGATGAAAATAATAGTAAAAAATGAACAAAAAAGTGTGCCAAAAAAATGTATGCCGGCGTTTACGCGTGCGAAAGTGGCATGCTGTGCAGGTCGAAAGAATAAAACAATTTTTAAGTGAAGTGGCTATGGCACCCTTACTATGTATGTATACATTTACATTCCTTCTTGTTTTCACTTTTATAATAAACACAATATCTATTATTTTATAACCCCACAATGTTTATTGTTTTCTCAATCATACTTTTTAGGGCCAAGTCAGGAGACGCCAACAAATTTTTGAATGAAAACTTTCCGGTCAACGTCCATGACAGTTCAAAAGAAAATTCGGTTGCCTGTATTACGAATCCAGATTCGGATAACAATAGCAGTTCAAGTGATGACAGCAGCCAACACAGTGGGAATTTGAGGAACTCGTCAATAAGTAGTTGAGGTATCATTCATCGCTGTAACACTGTGTTGAAATATCTTTCATC
>JAPYZJ010005357.1:0-11708 GCA_030522765.1 Ophioninae sp. B BG-2022a
ATACGATATTTCATCATGGAATGCTAGTGCCTATCTTCCGGCTTCATCATCAGACCTTGAAACCTAATCATGGTCAACGTTCATTACAAGACCTTTCTATCAAGTCCAAACACGGCTATGATACGATAATTCATCATGAAGTTCCAGTTCATATCTTCCGGCTCCATCATCAGATCAGCTCGACAGTACCATATTATTGTATCTTCTTCAGCATCATATACAACTGCCAATTTTCATATCGCTACGATCTTTAGAAGATGGTTAAATTGGTTTTCTAAGATTTTATTACATAGTGACATACATACAGGTCGACCTAATAAAACCGTATTAAAAACACACACGACGCGTGGCACTGGCGACTCGAGCGCTGCGGGGAAACACGATCGGAGCGTGCTGAACGGGCCCGAGTGGCAACCGAGTGAATACAACCTATAGTTTTGTCGCTAGGCGCACCGCTCCCATTACCCTCTGTTCCCGTACACATTAAAAACGTTTATTTACCAAGCATACACATCTATCTTAACGCTTAAGAAAATAACATAACTGAAATAAAATAACAAAAACACCAATTATGCCGAAATGGGTAATATGACACACGTCAGTCTAAGTTAAGATAGATTAGTTATCATGAGCTTTGAAGTTATTTAGATAATTCTTCGATATCCATAGCCTATATTAATCACAGTCCATAACAAAGTAGTCAATACAACAAAAATCGTACCTGATACAAATTCATCGGTAGAAATACTTTCATAAGAAAAATATTTTTGAGTGACGAAATCAAAACATTGTAACCACATCCAAACAACGCAAGCGTGCGGTCATTAAAGTTTTGAGTGGTGGCACCATCTGTGAGCCGACATGTAAACGTCATCGAAACACTTTTGGCGTGTAAACGAGCGCGTAAATGACGAGTTTAACAGATATAAGCACTGTTTCATCTTACCTGAGTATGTCAACTTGAGCATAATTCCCCTCTTAAGAAAAATACCCCCTCTTAAGACTGCGCGTTCGCAATCTCAAATGCGCGCCCACTCTCGACCGTACAGTTTACATTGCTACAAGTTCGGTAATCATTGGATGTGTACAGGTTTGAATGTTTATCCTTTTAAAAGTATAAACAATAAAGATAACCGAATAATATAGATCTTTCGGAAATATCTGGGTAGTGTTATCTTTCAACGGGATTGTAGGTTCTGGAGAAAAATGTGGAAAAAAATGCAGAAGCGAAATTCCACGGTCCCATAGCCGGAAGTGCGTGGTTCAGATGGCTAGGTGGTCTGGCGGGTGATTCGACTACCGACACGATATTGTACGTGGATCTTTACCACGTATCGAAGCAACACGGACTGCATAGTATCGATTTTACGGAGCACAATTGGAAGATCTACGTCACTGATATATTTGACTCAGGCAAAGGTGAGCAACGAAATATATTCGTGTAACGAACATGTACCCGAGAACCGAAAAAAACAATCCACTTTTTATATTTCTCCTTTTTCACTGTTCTGCAATAACCTCGCCGAGATTTACCTTAAAATTCTTACATTTGCAAGGTCACAGTTTTTTTTGACAAACATTGATAAAAAATGAAAGTACTTTTCTACTAACGTGTCGGCGAGGCATGTTAAGCGTATATATTAACCCATTTTATAACAGTTATGAAAATTACGAATATGGCTGACGGTAGAAAAAGAAAAGAGTTTTTCTACCGAAAAAACTAGTGTAATAATTTTTTATCGACAAATGTATCAACTAAATCGATTTGTTGATACGACCTGCACGGTTTTATACAATATAGTTTCGAGAAAAAATGAAAGTGAAGGCACAATAACACGGCAAATCGGATCCTTCAGAAAGATCATTGGAACTGAGATATTATCTTAAATTTTGACAAGTTTGTTGCACATTGATATCAAGAACCTATCTTATATCGACTATCATATATATGCACTAAAAATGGTAGTTTTGGTATTTCGAGCCCATGCATATTTCGTGATAATATAGTTCAAATTACGGAAAATGGAGTCGGGCTGGCTATTAGAATTATTTAACAGCCAAATTTTTAATTTGTCTCGTTGTCGTCTTTGGATAATAGTTCTTTGCTTAATTTCAGAAGTAATCGTCGATAACACGTTTTTGTCATCGTTGATTGAAGCGCAGGCGAAATTGAGTTTATCCCGTCCCATCACAGTTACCATCGCAGAAATAAACGATCATCAATTTGCTAACGTTCTTTTATTCACAGACAAAAATGATTGCAACGTTCTACAGACGGTTTTCGATCCAGACGATTCAGGCGCGGGAAATTCAATCGGCGACTTGGACTCGCGGCTCGGAAAAATTAAAGTAGCCGTTGACCCGAACAAGAGTTTCAAGACCGCCTACCGGGATTCATTAGTTTTGCTGCTACCGGCGGATCTTTTTGGTTCTCATCGCTCCCTCTATCTCGTCGTATTCCATCCGACGCACACAGATTCGTTTCTTGCTTGCGCAAAAATCAAACTTCGAAAAGCCTCGCTAGCCAGGTTAATTCATATTTTAGTGTTTTTCTTTTTGTTTTGGCTTTTACAGAAGGGATCCGTAACAGGGCACTAGTTTCAAATATTTTTCAGGGCTTTGATTAATTCTCGTGGCATCAAGGGCGAGGTCACTTTGTCCCAGGAAACTCATTACGACCCGACATGGGTGAACGTTTCCCTCAACACCGTCAACGATCTCGAGACTCGCCTGAGATACGCGACAAAAATTGCCGCTTACAGAATTCACGAATTGACACGCGATCCGTTTTATTACATGCGCCAGAATCCGTACGCCCGAATACCCTGCCATACTACCGATCAGATGTATAATCCGTCCAATCTCGACGTCAAAACTACTCCACCACCCGGTGAGACGAAAACGTTATTTATCGCATTTCTTACCTTTTTTCCAATTGATATCGAGAATGCGGCAACTTTTTGCGAACGTGCAATTAAAGTTAGCAGTATTTCAATAAGGAAGTTCAAGTATAACTTTATTGACAATGAGTTTAACGTACAATCATTTGTACAATTTCGCTTGATTTATTCAAATCTGAATATTCGCTGTTTTTCTTACGTTCAAGTTTATTTAATTATCATTATATATAATTAAAAATGCTGTGACACTTTTGTTTAGCTTCAACTATCCGTGAATATGACATGCAATTTAAAAAATAGGATTCGGCACTCAGGACCAATATCCGATCGGCGATATCTCAGGAAAACTCCAAGGCCGCAAAGCGCAGTCTTTTCACATTGATATTCTACCTGGAAGTGCTCAGTTGGCTGGTGTATATTGGGATTTGTATCTACCATTGTCGGGAATCAACAGCGTTGTTCATCGATCCCTCGTGCTTCACAAGTATGGCAGCATATCATGCTTAGTCCTATCTAGAATAGACAAACAGGCACTCCTTTCTTAACCCTAAGGGGAGTCCTTTCCGTATACTTGTTTCACTAACGAAGAAAAGTTCTGCTCGACCGACAGTTGACAATTGCATAAGGACGTAGCCGACCGAGGCTTGTCTTTCAGATGTTGGCAGAACTTTTATAAAGTTTTGTTTGGCAAAAGAGCGTGTTTCACAACTACGACGTTCTAACTTTGTCTCTTGCAACAAACCTTCATTGTACCTAACGAGAGAAATCTATTTCCACTGTTGTAGAAATAGTACAACATTGGGTTAATTTTTGTCTGTTTATTAAAATAGTTATAGTTGTTTCGGTTTCTTCAACTCGCAGGTTCAATGAGACCGACAATAAAAGTATCATTCCATGGGTATGTGGAACGCTGTTGCAGCAATTACCTCAGAACACTGGTCAGATGCCAATGATAACGGCCGAAGTGATATTTCGTTATCCCATTGTTGGCAGAATTCTTTTTCGCCAGGCTCAAAACGAGCCGGATGCAGACACGACCATCATAATCGAGAATCTCGTTCATGCTGACGGCAGCTCTCTGAACAATTCAGCCGAGCACAGGTATCGCTAATATGTATTCTTAATTTTCTTTTCCCCCTTCAACTGAAAATGTTATCTCATAGACATGTGTCATACGTCCGGTCGGTAAAAATTCTACTGCCAAGTTCTTTCCCAAACGAATCATATTTTGGATAAGAGAAGATATAGTGATTATTCGCTATTCAACAGAGAACAACGAGTATCACTTCTTTTTCCCGCAAAACTAATCATTGCAGAATCGTTCCAGATCGGTACTTGGTCTTATAACTACCTTTAAAGGCTAATGCCGCCCTAAGACTTTGAAAGTATCGTTTATTTTTTATTGCGTGAACATCATAAGAACAATATAGACTTGTTTATACTATAGTATAGGCGGTATAGATTGGATGGGAAAGAAGGGGGAGTTGTGCAAAACGGTGCTTGGAGGAGAAGTGGTGGTATAAGACAAGGTTCGCGTTTATAACGAAGGAAAGTGTCCTTATTCGATTGGAATAACCATATACATTGACTATTATCTCGTAAAACGAGTCCTCAATCCTTTTATTGTACTCGCGAAAAATCATTAAAATTTGACTCTTCTTACGAACAGTAGAGCGGTGTTGTTTGTCAAGTGCTTTCTGCTTATTCGTCATTAAAAACTTTTACTGTTGTTCAATGAACAGAATGTTCAATGCGAATTCTTTGGTTCATTCGTAAAATGAAATGATCTGTTTGTTTTCTCGTTTAGATGGATGCTCCACGATCAGCCTCCAGGGAAAGATTTTTACAACTGGACTGGAAGATGCCTCAGCACCGGAATTCCGTACAATCCTCAAAAGGTCAGTTCACATTGTGTCTGGAGTTTTTAATCGACGGTACCGAACGGCGCTCGCAAGCCCACCTCGTCTTCATGCCTCGCATTTATTGTGTCGATACGTGATGTATACGAAGGTCGAGTGGAATTCCGCAGACTCGGAGCGGTGTACGTCGAAATGGCCGAACCTATGTCGCATGGGCGATTTAACGAGGCACGGGACCCTATCTATCGCCGGACGGAAGCGTGATGGTTTTCGTCTCACCCGGAGATTGTTTACCGACAAAACGTTGCCTCTCTCGGGCCCGTGGAGCATCATCGGCAGAAGTTTGGTTCTTTACGATGATCATGGACCGGTCGCAAGGGGCAAAATGCTCGCATGTGCCATGTACTCTTCTTTCTCGCTTGCCTACTTTTCCTTTCTTTCGTGGAAAAAAAGTGAAATATCGTTAATATACTTTCAGAGTTAGTCGAATTTATAGAAGAAAAGGCGTTGCGAAGGACTGGTTCAGCAACGGTGACACTGCCGTACTCGACGGCAAATTCGAATTTATTCAACAGACTGAATACGACATAACTGATGTGGAAACAGTGCTGGAAGGTCTGGAAGGAATTACAAGCGCGTTTCACATCCACATGGTGAGTGTTGCTATCACGCTACCCCGGTTACTTCCGTTTTGTGTTTTTGTTTTGAATTCGCATTTAGATTTAATTCCTCTTTTGAAACACAAGACTTCAATCGAGATGGATCTGGAATTTCCATGCGAGTCGACCACTCTATACGGGCGCTATAATCCGGAAAATGTAAACGCTTCTATTTCTCCGAAACCAAGCGAAGGAACGAGCGATCAGTACGAAATGGGTGATCTGAGTGGGAAATTCGGGACTCTCGACAATAGAAAGAAATACGTAATATCTTACAACGACACTGATCTTCCGCTGTTCGGGCCGATAAATATTTTGGGACGAAGCATCGTTATTCACAAAAAGCACAAGAACTTGAGGTATTGTTCAAAGAGTAACAATCACCGGAGTCAATGAAACTAATCTTTCTTCAATTTCATCTGTTCCGTGATTGTATTCCAAAAATAAGACGTGAAAAACAAATTAAGATTCCTATTTGATCCGCTTAATACGATTCTACGCTGCTTGAAAATTTCTCCAAAAGAAACGTGTGCTCGAGTATAACCGTAATATTAAGAAAACCAGGCTACCATCAGCATTTAATATTGTATATTGTTATCGTAATGTATGAAATATCATGATCGAGAAACGGTTATGCATCTCGATCTTCAAAGACACTACATTACTACACTATTACAATCACACCCAGCCGCCATTGTCTTATCTTACTAATAGAATAAACGTGGAAGTATGTAAGTTTCGATGTAATTACGGAATATTCATTAGTACGGAGCAATAATTAAATAGAAACTAATAGTAAATGTTTACAAAATAACCTACACCCTCAGTCTCTCTCGGGTAGGAGGATTTATAGAAAATAACTCCCCGAACCCGATAGTGAAAAAAAATCGCGGCGGTCACCAACACCCTCCACTAAAAGTTGTGGGGTTTTGACACACATACTAGATACATTTGATATCCAAACTAATCCACACCGACACCATTTTCACCGATTTCCAGTTTCGTTTTTGAAATGATTCATTCCGACAAACTTTCAATGAAGGCAGGAGGGGGGAAGAAATTACCGCTCCATTTATTCTTCAATAGCGTGCTTAGGACAACTTGTTGACAAATCCCTCTACCTCCCACATCCAAGGTGCGTGTGTGTGTGATTTTTATTCGTATAAAATCTAGTTTCTTCTGCAATGGTGGGGCTCTGCCTCCTCCACCTCCGCAACGGGCTCTGCCTCGTGACCTCGCCAGGAGGGTTGCTCACCTCTGAGCCCCTACCCGGCCTTCAGATCCGCTATTTTGCGACGCATGTTTTCAAACTTTGAAACCCTAGAATTCTTGTATAGGGTGACGCCGCGATTACTCTACACCATCGTGTTCAAGGGGTCACTTTCTATAAATCCTCCCACCTCCAACCGCCTTCCGAGGTAGGGGTTATTGTTTTAACATTAACGAAAAAAATTGCCAAAAGTTGAAAACGATTTATGTTCAACTTTTGTTTCTGGACAACCAATCTTCAATGAGGTAAAAATGGAAGTGCAATATTATAAGGAATTTTCATAGTTTTTTAAAAGTAAAAATCATTGGAGTAGTAACTAAGTCAGAAAGTATTTCAACGCAAGTTTCGAAATTCACGCGATCGAATACGCGGGTAAAAGTGAATGTTTTTTAAAGCATTTTGAAAAAAACATGCACGGTAAAACTTAATTAACCCTTTGACCGCCGCGCTAAATTTCTGCAACGTACTGCATATGGATGTGTTAATGGTATAACGCTCGAATTCCAGATGGGCATGTTCCACCATAGAGCGTGGCTATGCCCCAGCCGAAGCGCGAGAACTTCGAGCTATAGCTTCCTTTCACCATCCATATGGTTTTGCATACGGATATATAAAAATGGTAATGAGTTAAGAGTTAATAAGTGAGTCGTTAGGAGCCAAATTGTAAGGACATTACAATGTCTTTTCACACTCGTACGTTCATTTAACCTCACTATTTTCAGACCCAACTAATATACAAGGACAAAAGTCAGAGCGAAACTGTAATAGAAGTGAAACTGCGTCATCCGGGAAATCGGGATCGAAACGTCGTACGTATACATAGGCGGGTGAATACACTGCGCGCACACGTTGGCAACACTTGAACGATTTCGTAAACGCCACCGCCAATTTAAACTGAAATCTTATTGGCATGTGTTAACGACTCTTTCAGACGAGAAACCACAATTGGGCTATTTACGTTAATCCTGTCGGGGTTGATGCAACTGTTAAGGTGAAAGATACTCGATGTGTTGCCGGTGGATATCTGTGGAACCCTTATTACACACAGCTCGCCAATCCATTGAACGTAAGTAAAATGCAATAATTGTATTCGGTTCTCATCGCACTAAAATATTAATCTCGCACACTTTTAATATCTGACATATATTAACTTAACCATTATAAAGCACAGATGCCACGAATATTCGCTCTGTGTCGCCGTGTTTTCGATTCGATATTCGATCAAATATGGCGTACTATTATTCGGCAGAATACCAAACTATGAAAAAAACGTATTAACTACGCAAAGAGTATATAGGGTGACCCACCTAAGAATGTCATACCTCAAATGGAGGTTTGGGGATGAAATTCTGAGACGATTGACACAAGCATGTATGGGTCCCAGATCAGCCCTTGAATTGATATTATTTTTTTACGGCAGCCAATCAGGCGCACCCGTTAGGCGGGCCTACGTCGGTGAGCGACACGCACATGTGTTATTGCCCGGCGGGGTGGTACCCTCACCATGCGGATACTCCCGCTCGTCGGTGTGCGCTCGCATGTGGTAGTGCGCGACATTGAAAGCACTATCCATGTGTGCGATTCATAGTAGATATCGTAATTGTTATTTCTTTAGTTTTTGGTACGTTTGGCTTTTTTTTTAAGGGAGCGATTGCGGCCTTGATGGTATGCGCTGTTAGCTCTTTTACCTGCCCTCTCCCTTTTGTCTCTACCAAATGTATTCGGTAATAATCATTTTCCTACATGTATTGTCAACCACCGAAAATTACTATTAATGAGTTGTAATGAATAAATAATAAAATGAATAAATAATAGTACACAATTGATAAAAAGAGTCGCATGACGCGGCTATTTGCTGCAAACGGCAAATAAACTGCGAAAGTGTTATTGCTGCGGGTTAGGTTACCGAATTCTTCAAAATTATTATTCAATATTTACAATTATTTATTCATTGTATTATTTATTTATTACAACTCTGACCGACGCTGGTGATTGGGCGGTCGGTGTGCGGGTCGGGCGATCACTGATGTTAAGCAGCATCGAGAGAGGCTGATACTTGGTGCGGTGACCGCTTAGCTGTGCTCTGGCTGGCGCATTGATCAGTAAGCGGGAGGCCGATTTTTCTGAGGCCTTTTCTGAGGCCTACACTCTTTAACAAAAAGTCTGTTCACCAAGGAATCAGAAGAATACATGGCCATCTATACCGGTACGGGTTTTCCACAGTTTCCCCATGCCCTCGGCGATTGCGGTATCGTGTAGTGTAAGTCGGCTGTGGCCGCAATGGAGGTAAGGTTCTGGTGGGGTGTTGCTAGGGATGCCAGATGTGTTCAAAGAAAAAACCGGACAAGTTGTATTTTTAAAAATTTCTTAATAGATAAATGTACTTTGTGCACTTTGTGACCGGACAAGCATAAAAAAACGGATTGTCCGGTCTAAAACCGGACATCTGGCATCCCTAGGTGTTGCGTAGGGAAATTACGGTGAAACAGGGAAGGAAAGATGACGGAACAGGGAAGTGAAATGAGGAAAATATGAATACGACGGGGACAGGTAAAAAGCGCTAACCGCGCGTACCAATGAGGAAACAGTCAAATAATATTAGGTACAACTCATTGATACTCATTTTCGGTGGTTGATAATAGATGTGGGGAAATGATTATTAAGAAAAATATTGTTCGAATATATTTTGTAGAGACAGAAGGGAGTGGACAGGTAAAAGAGCTAACGCCGCATACCATCATAGCCGCAATCGCTCCCTTAAAAAAAAATTTTTTTAAAAGCCAAACGTACCGATAACCAAAACAAATAGCAATTACGATATCTGCTATGAAGCGCACACACTGATAGCACCGTCTCCGTCGTACAATACCCCATGCAAGCGCACACGGATGAGCGGGAGTGCCGGCATGGTGAGGGTGTAATCCCGCCAGATACTACCGCACGTGTCGCTCACCGACGTAGGCCCGCCCAACGGGCGCGCCTGATTGCCTACCGTAAAAAATTAATAACAATTCAGGGGTTGATCTGAAACCCATACGTTCTTAGATCAATCGTCTCAGAATTTCTGAGTAACTGATAATTACAAATTTAATACTTAAAATCTATCAGTAATAAGTTATTATGAAAAAAAGTTTTTTTCAGCATTGTTGGTATGCAAAGGACTGCACTTTTCTTCGTAAATAATACCGGTTTCTGAAAATAACTTCTCACTCTACACACTACTGCCGGGAGACCATAGATAATTTTTAGCGAATTTTGTCAGGCTTGGTTACTGTTTGGTGTTTATTCATCATCACTCGTAAGAGTCCGCCACCTGATCTAAGCCTATAATTCTCAAATAAAAATGAATCTCAATTGCAAATACACTTTTCTGTATAATCTCAGTTTCCATATTGTTTGTAACAAGTTCCTTAAAACGGTGCCAGAAACTGTCGTGTGTTTCACCATTGTACGATTTTTATTCCATTTGAACTAAGATCAGAAAACCACCTTTGAATTGTAGGCCAAGAAACATGCCAACCAGGTATTTGTTCAGCGGTAGATTTTAAATAAGCCCGGGGCTGTTTTTCAAACGTCAACAGCAACTGGTCGGGTTGTGTGCTAGAACTGCCTAAAACTCTACATACATCGAACATGCCAGGCTGCAGTTTTACGCGAAATGTACGCATCTTTAGCCGGACATTCGGCATTTAGACCCAGAAGGTCGTAAAATTTAGGTGATGAAATTCGGCCAAATCATTTTTCGTGGAATCACGAATTGTTACGGTGTTTCATTGGAATGAATAATAAGCAAAAAGATACGGTCAAAATAATACGGCATTTGCTTCTTCTCTCATCCAGGAATTCAACATAATTTTTAGACGCTATTAACATTCCATTTTTGTACTCTCAGGAAGATCTTTATAGGCAAGAATGCGGGCCTGATATGCCGCTGCGTTGCTACGTAGGGGATCTCTCGGGTAGACTAGGCCCCATCGATATCGGTACGGAAAGAAAGATTTTCATGGACTCCAATTTCCCTCTGGAAGGCACGGTCACAGCTCTCGGTAAATCCATCGTTATTATGGATCAAAATTTTGGATCGCAGAGATTTGCCTGCGCGAACATCGAACCCGACTATGACATAGTTAAATATGCGAACATTAGGCGACCACCAAGATTCGTAACGTGAGTATTCGTAACATAGATTTCAGTACCTCGTTCCTTCACTTTGCAAAGTTAATAGCGTTGAGTTGCACCTTCCAGAGCTCAATTTCTTGAAGATGTACGTAGAGTTATGGGCATTCCCGAGTGGATGTTGTCTATCGACAATAGGAAAACGAAGACTCTTCACAGTGGCGGATGTATACAATTTTTGATGCATTTCCGAGGTAAAGCACAGAACTTTTTACGAGCATTCTATGCTCGTAAAAAATGTATCAATTTTCTTATTTTTTAATACTTCTCTACTCCCTTTATTTACAAATCCGAAATCGGTATACCAAGAATATTAGAAAATATCGTCGTCGCTTTAATGCGATGTACTCTTCACGGCGGTGACAAATTCTGAGGTGTGCAATTATGGCTCATGTGCAGTATCGGTAAGGTCTACCGATGACGGTAGATGTACAATGTAAGAGCTAATGTACGATGTAATATATAATCTAGTAACTAAGATCATATACCGTACACAAACCCATTTTTCAATATTCCGAGATTTTGTTATAATACTTATTTAAAATCAATTTACGGTATTCGAATACGGTACTTATACTTTCCCCCGAAAACACTTCCCTGAGCGACATTTCCCCGAACGATACTTCCCCGAACCCGAACAAACGCAAAAAAAATCGAACAAATTTAAGTAGACCCGAACAAACCGAATCCCAAACAAACACGCGCACACGCACACAAACCCAAAAAACCAAACAAACCTAAACATAATCAGTGGCGGATTTACAAATTTTCAAGGTATAGGCTGTATAGTTTTTGCCGCCCTTGTCTCTACAATAGGGTAGTTGACAGGGTATGAAAATGCCAA
>JAPYZJ010005358.1:0-11708 GCA_030522765.1 Ophioninae sp. B BG-2022a
TTATGGATCGTGGTGGGGAGAACGCTCCGCCTTCTATGAATCGTGGTGGGGAGAACGCTCCACCTTCTATGGATCGTGGTAGGGATAACGCTCCGCCTTTTATGGATCGTGGTGGGGAGAACGCTCCGCCTTCTATGGATCGTGGTAGGGATAATGCTCCGCCTTCTATGGATCATGGTGGGGATAATGCTCCGCCTTCTATGGATCGTGGTGGGGATAATGCTTCGCCTTCTATGGATCGTGGTGGGGTTAATGCTCCGCCTTCTATGGTTCGAGGTGGGGATAATGCTCCGCCTCCTATGGGTCGTGGTGGGGATAATGCTCCGCCTTCTATGGTTCGGGGTAGAGATAATGCTCCGCCTTCTATGGCTCGTGGTGGGGAGAACGCTCCGCCTTCTATGGTTAGTGGTGGGAGGAATGCTCCGCCTTATTTCGGTCGAGGTGGGGATAATGCTCCGCCTGAATGGTGGAAAGAATACTCTGCCCTCAGGAACCGCGGTAATGAGAGGAACCTGCCTTCGACACTGCGTAGTAAACGGAACTAGGTCTGCGTACTAACTCGAAAGCTCCGCCCACCGCGCTATACAACAAACGAAAGTAACCGCCTCTTAGAGGAGGCCGATGAAATGCTCCACCTACGATACTGCTGGGTGGGGGAAACTCCGCCCCTCACAGTTTACAGTGGGGGAAATCGAATATCATACAAATACCTATAATTAACGGCCAAGCAATTTTCACGAAACTTAAACTAGTTTTATCATCGATCTACGGAAATAATATAAATTTTACGTTATCTGTATCATCACAGAGGATCTATAGGGTGTTCCCATCACACATATCTATAGGGTGTTCCCATCGAAACAAACCCGTCTCCCCATTAGATCTACTCATCCCTATCTCTCTCCCTCTCTCTCTCTCTCTTTCTCGTCATCCAGCACGTCTTTCCTGACACTGTTCAACAAATAATTCAACAGGCCACGAAAATTATTCCTACTCAGGACGAAACCAGAGGAACTTCACGTATCTTTGGAATCGCGCTAAATTCCGATCGAAAGGAGAGATTCAAGTGGAATATCTCGTACGTGACGGGACACGGGAAACGAGATTTTTGCTCGTGTTCACCGAGGAGGAGCTCAACCGTACGGGAGTGACCGCGCGCCGGCGTCTCTTCTGGCGATGCCAACAGCTTTTCTCCCTCGTTATTCTCGCTCCCCGACTACTCATATTATATATGTATATATGTAGGATTCCTCTCTCTCTCTCTCTCTCTCTCTATCTTTCTACATCTCTTCCACGGTATCCGACTGATTTAATCTACCGACGCGTTATTGAGTCGACCGCCATATGCAGTTGCGAGCTACCGCGGGAGGTGTAAACGACGTCACCCCCCCTTCCTCCCAAGCCTCCCCCTCCCCTCCCCGGCCCTTGCTCTTTTCCTCACTGAATTTATTCCAACGGAATATCCTCCAGACCTAAAGGATAAGGATACATCGCGCAACCTCGATAAATAGAAGGTCCCTCCTGATATTAGCCCCCCCTCGGACCCGACCTCGCCCTTACGCCCTTTTGACTCCCAACACCCCGATACATCTTTTTACCCCCCCTCCCCCTTTTTATTCACCCTGGACGTCTCGCATTCGTTGCACGTTTCGTATGTCCTCGTATACTTGCGAAATATGAGGACTCCTATGTATTAGGTGCGGTGAAATGAAATCTAGGATTTTTCCAATTGATGGCTGCAGTTATGTCTTTTGGGAAAAAAAAAACAGTGGAAAAAATGTCTTCGATTTTTTTGGGTTTTGTTTGGTTAAAAGTGGCGATATTTTTTTTCTAGGGGATTTAAGTCGATTTTTACAATGGATTCTGGAATACTATACTAGAAATCACTAGAGACTAGATTTTTTATTTGAAAATTTGTGTTGTTTTATTTTGAGAATTTGACTCGAGAATGATAGAAAAAAATACGACTCTTAATCGTAACCCAAACAACCCAAACAAATTCTTTTTTTATTATTTAAATTCTCCACGTAGAGATATTTTGACCCATCCATCTTTTTTCAAATTCGAGCCAAAG
The DNA here is from genome assembly GCA_030522765.1 of Ophioninae sp. B BG-2022a. Taxonomy (NCBI): domain Eukaryota; kingdom Metazoa; phylum Arthropoda; class Insecta; order Hymenoptera; family Ichneumonidae; species Ophioninae sp. B BG-2022a. The sequence continues at coordinate 2,075 of JAPYZJ010005358.1, forward strand.
TATTTTTGGATTTTCAAATTGTGTTAATTTTGTCGTCCGCTTGGGCGCGAGCCAAGTATTAAGGGGGATAAGAGAAAGAAGCGTGTATGGGTATGCGTCGAGTGAGAATGCGACAAAAAGTGCACCAACTGCATCATCATTGCAGCGAGTCTCTTTCTTCATCGCTCTCCCTCAAGCCCAACCCCTCCCCCCTCTGCCCCGCCAGCAACTTTTAGTTTTTCCCTTCGGTCTCTTTTTAAGGATTAGCTCGACAGTCAATTAATTCCGGAATTAATTAAACGAATGGGCATGTAAGCGTACAAAATTAATAATTATAATGCGAGCGTTAATGGGCCCCCATGCGAGGGTTCGTCAACTCGACTTTACGAACTACTACCGAGCGACGTTTTTTAACCTCGCATTTCAGCCCCTTTGCAATCGTTATTTTCACAGTTTCGAAGAACCGCGAACAAATTTGTTACTTTCGATATTTCGATTTACTAGACCTCCCCATTTGGGTTTGTTTGTTTGGATTTATTTGTTTGGGTTTGTTTGGGTTCGCTGTTTCAATTTGCAAAACCCCAATGCCCTCTCTTTCCGTTGCAAACCCAAACAAACCCAAAAATTATTTTAAAAAATAAATCGTACAATCACCTCCAGCAGTTTACGATAATTCGTAAAATAAGTGAATTCAATTTCATCATTTTAATTGTACAAACGAATGAGATAAAAAAAAGTAAAAATTAATTTTAAAATTGAAGCTTTTTTAATAATGAAAAAAGAGAAATAAAAAAAATCTGTTGTCTCGGAGTGAATCCCGCGACGCCGAGAAAAAAAGTGCTGGAATTTTCGCAATGAAGGAATATGGGAGAGAAAGAGTCATGGGGTACTGTCGAGACGATTGCACGAGTCGAATCCATTGTTTGAGGACGAGTTTCCTGTTGTGCACGTCGGATATTTTTTATCTTATTAATACCAATAAAATATGGCTACGGATCAGCTTGATCTTCCCTACGTACATATTTTACGATTTTCAAGAATTGAAAGAAAATTCAATTTAAAAAAAAAACAAAAAATCATAATTATACTTTTAAAGAATATTGAAAAAATAAAAAAAAAATTATTTATGATTTTTAAAAACTACAAAAAAATTACGTAAGATCGAAAAGGTTTAATAATTAATCAAAAAATATATAACTCATTATTTTAATCATAATTTACTTTTCAATTATAACGCGAGGATTGCATACATTAAGGGGTACATTGTGATTTTTTAAAAATTGTTTAATAATCATTTAATTCGAAGCACTAAAAAAATGTATTTCCCGAATGAAAAAAAAAACTTCAGTGTGTTTGTCGACTTGAAGAGTGGAACCCTACACCAGAAGCGATGGAGCCTCTTCCATTAATCTTATGCATTGTCAAACGAGAGAACGGAGGGTCCTCCTCCTTCGTCAAGGGAGCCCTGTGTATGAGCTATGTTTTCCTGCTCTTAACGATCGTGCGAGAGAGCTCGATGTGCACAGCTCTGTACGAGGGTACACGCATATTTATATGTATTGATGATAGGTAGCCACCGTAAACCCTGCAATCCTATATTACATCATGTATATTGTGAGAATATATAGGGAATGTGGACAGAGTACTATGAGCAGTGCAAGACCACTCGGTTATGGATACTTCTCGTACTTACTCAAATTATAATTATTCTTTATCACATTATATAATATTTATTATGTTTATTAAATTTTAACCAATAATAGTAGTTATAATAAATTTATTACTAATTATTTATTTAACAATCTATATATAATTTTATAAATAATAGAATAACAACAATAATGTAATATAAAATAACAATAGCTAGCCGTAGTTTTTTATACATTTATTTAAAACAATCAACTAATAAAAATTCTTAATAGTAATGGAATAAAAAATAATAATAGTTATGCATAGATTTTTTATAAATTTATTTTTTAAAACTATAACTGAGAAAATTCAGTTATTATTATTACATACAATTTACAAAAAGGCAAATAAATTACAAAAATATATTTCCAAAAATAATGATTATGACCAATAAATAATACATTAATTAATTATTCGACTAACTTGATACCAGGATTAAAAAAAATAATAATGAATATGAATATCAAGAATTATTAAATACAATCGTCGTTACAACAATTCTTATCACAGTAGTTTTAAAAATCGTCGTCGATCTTATTATTCTAATAATCCATGCAACAACAACAATAAATATTATATAATAAATTAATCAATCAATATTCAAGATATTTAACATTAATATTTATACTTACTCGTTACCAGCTAGATTTATTACTCGTTATCGTTATTATTGTGATTATATACCGGGAGATACATATCAGAATTTGCGATGGCATGGAAATCTTCATTTTATTTTATTTCCTCCCTCCCCCCGTCTTTTTTATTCCATTCCTCGTGGGTGTCCATTTCTTTCTCTCAATTCGATGTTCTTTTTATTTATTTATTTTTTTTATTTTGCAACTTTATGCATTTTTTTTTCAGCGACTCAACTTTTTCTAAGTGGTTGATTGGGGTGGGGGGTAAATAGGAATGGGCGCGCGCATGCGTGAGTGCATCTTTATTGTACACCGGTATTTTATTTATCTCAGGCAATCGGCAGGCCTTATCGTATTTTCTCTCTCACCCGTGGGCCCTTCGAGTCAACCGTCTACGAGTTTCTATGATTTATGCCGAATCCAATCGCGATTCAAGATTTACGAGGACACTGCCTCGCCGAGGCTCTCTACCTCGATGCGCACACATGTCTCCCCTCCTCCCCTTTTTTATTTTCCAACTGTTTTATTTGTTAATACGTGTGTCCTGGACTTTATACAGGGTGTCCCCTTTTCTCATGGGGGAACATGAGGAACACAATTGACAAGCTGGAATATCAATTTTTTTATTTATCGAATAATAATTAATTTTGGTTCACCAAATAATTAATTTTTGTTTATCAAGTTAATTTTCACTTTTGATAAATATTTAATTCGTGAAATTAGTTATTATTCGCCGAATTTTTATTTATTTTTGTATTATCATTTTTTTAAATGAATATTTATCAATTTAGATTTTTGTAATTTTATATCACAATTAATGGGAAAAAAATTAATTTTGTAAAATATAGAATTAAATAAAATGTTATTTATAAAACAATATTTGGTCATAATTAATTTTGCGAAGAGTGTTAATTAAAGAATTATTGTTCTCATAATTATTATCATTTTATTCAATAATTCATTATACTGAATACGAATAAAAATACTTTAACATTACTCAAATTAATTAAAATAATATAAAATAAAAATCATTGAAAATAGTTTTTAAAAAATCGTGGAGACACCCCGTATATACGTATCAATGTCCAAGAGTCTCGCATGATCTGTCATATCACGGATATACCTACTGGAGAACTCTCGCCGCAGGTTTGTCGAGCGAATTCGCTACGGGACGTCCGGTCTCTGTCCATGCAATGAGAAAGCGTAAGTGAGGAGGATAAGGACAAAAAACAAAAAAAGGGAAAATGTTTTAGCGCTTTCCAGAAAGTCCAGGAAACTTTCCAACAGCACTCGTTAAAGTTCTCGATTTAATTGATTTCTGACGAATTTTGTTTGGGATTGTTTGAGAATTTTCCGCACTTTTTCTCAAATTTGAATGAAACTTCAAAAGCCCATAGCCTACATTATTGTAACTTTTGAAAATACATATTTTTCACAAATACGTATTTTCTCAAATAAAATATACAACTAATTATAAAATAAATCATTTTTCAAAATATTATCAATAATTATTTACCCCCCAAAAATTTTTTTCATTCGCACCGAGTTTCTAAAATCTCTCGAAGTGATCTGTAAGAAAGTGTAAATAAAAATGGCGCTAATTATGGAACATTTCGAAGTTGACCTTCATACGACCTTGACGATGAAACCGAAGGTCAAATTCTCATTGTCAACTTTTTCCTCTCTTTATAAGGGACAACTTTCGTCTAAACATTTTTTTTATTTTTGTCGTATTTTTCAAGATAAAGGCTTGCAACACTCGAGACGGGACACCCTGTATATATTTTCCTCCTCATTTTGTTTTTTTCCTCGATGGCTTTGCCGACGATTTCTTCTTCGAGACTTCGTCGCCTGCAATTTTCACCTCCTTATTTGGCGCCCTTCCGTTTTCCGATGACGGACGCTTTTCTCTTTTTACTTCCGGTTTTTCACGGGACAGATCGGTCGCCGCCAAACAAACCGCCGATCTCATAAAAGCTTCTCGAGTATAATCGAGCGAGGAACGGTCACCGATCGATAATGGTGAAACGCCGATCTTGTCCTGCCGATCATGATTGGCAAAATTGTTCGTCTCGACCACGCACGCGTACTCGACACCCTCCTCGTTTTTCATCACGAATCGATCGTGATCCAGAGCGAATGAGGCAATTACGTGCCTGAGAGGAAATCCCTTTTTTTAAATATTTCAATTTAAGCATTTTTTATTTTGAATTAGTAATTTTTTAAATTTTAATTTAGGCATTTTATATTGTTAATTAGTAATTTTTTAAATTTTAATTTAGTAATATTTTTTTCATTTCAATTTAGTAATTTAAAACATTTAAATTTATTAATTTTTCAACCTACGATTTATTAATTTCTTATATTTCTTACTTCGATTTTCCATTTTAAAGAATTATTTTGTTATATCTTTTTCTTGATTTTTTATATTTTAATTTGATTTTCAATTTTTTTTATAGGTAACGGAGCGAATGAAAATATATTCAACCCGAATAAAAAGGGGTGATTTTAATTGAAACATTTATCTCGACGAAGGATCTTTCTCTATCGACAAATACGTGAAATTAAAATATAATCATACCTCCCAAGATCAACCAAAACGATTGCGAGACTCATTTGCCCCGCAGGATTTCCGCCGGGATCGATAAGATTAAAATCACCGCTCAGCTCGAACGGACTTGATTTCTGGATAGCTTGCGAAACCTGCGATTCGATGATGAATTTCAAATCTCGAAGTTGTGAATACATTTTCAAAATGCTAAAAATCTAAATTCTAAAAAATCGGTCAGTATCTGAAATCCTATTGAAATAATATTATCAATTTCCCAAGGGAAGTCCTATTGATTGAGTAACCCCCAGGGTATCCCTATAAGTTCAAAACTCCCTAGAAAATTTCCAAAGCTTCAAAATACCTCAAAAAATGTCTAACAAATCGAAAAAAAAAATTCTTTCAAGTTTTCTAAGAAAATCCCCATTGCTTCAATGTTCCCCAAGAATCCCCTATAAACTCAAAACTCCCCAGGGAACTTCCATAACATCGTGAAATCAAAAAGAAAACCTAAATTTTCGAAAAATTCTTTAAAAATATTCACTTCTTCACCCAAAAAATCCCTATTAGTTGAAAATCACCAAAAAATCTCTAGATTAAACAAAAATTGATTAATACTCCTAAATTATAAAATTCCTAGATTTTTATGACTTTTTCAGTTATTTGATTTACCGAATCGCAGACGCATCCTGAAAACGGCAGGACTCCGTGACAAACCGGAAATGTTTCATCAGCTCGGTAAATACCGATTTTCAATGGCGTCCGTTTGAGTCCATCGACGATTTTCGACCATTCGGCGACAAAGTGGCAAGTTCGAGCAGTCCATTGCTCGAAGTGTTTTTCACAGTTAACGTCACAATATTGAAGGAGGGATTCGTTGATGTCGATGATCAAGCTTGGGATACCGATTAAATCGACTTTCACATGTAAATCGGTATTTTCATCAGCATCCTCGATTATTCGATCATCGAGGTTGATTCTGAGTACGGTTGCTCGTAGAAAAAAAATTCGAGACATTTTCAGCTCCTTTTCATTTTCTTTGGCCTTCAGCCCAAAAAAAAAAGGATTTTGGGGTTTTTTTAGGGTTAGGGAAAATCCGACCGGATATTATCCTAGATCTGACATTTGGGCTTCACCTGTTTTAAACTTTGAGAGAAGTCTGTACAAACAGAAATTCATTTAGGGATTTTTCACTTCTAGTGACTTTAAATTCCTAAAATGGTAATATATCTTCGTAAAATTTGTTCAGTAAATCCCTAGTCATATTTTTATATTTTTCTTAGTATTTTTAATATTTAATAACATTAATGTTTTCTTGAATATTTTCTTATTTATTAGATTTATCTCCGAAAAATCACAATTATCGAAAATACCCCAAAAAATAAAAATTCCTATATCTGTCAGAAATTAACTAGATAATCCCTATGTCTGCAAGAAATTCTCTGATAAATCCCGATATCACCAAAAATACCCTGATAAATCCCTATGTGAACAAAAAATTCTCTAGAACGTTCCTATGTCCGTAAAAAAAATCCCTATGACCTCGAAATTCTCTATAAATTCATCGACTACTCTCCTATTGATTTCTAGATATCACGCCACCCCAAATCCCTTTCACCCTAAGTATCTCTAAGATTTCGAACGCGCACTATCTGTGACATGAAAAAAAAATGGAGTTTCGATTTTCTTTTTTTCCGTTAATGAGCTAATCAAGCCAAGCTGAATCGATAAACGAAAAAAAATTGACGTTTTGTTCCAATTATTGTTCTACCGACGATTACGTTGCAAAGAACCAATTATGGTAATTACGATGGTTGGCGAAGGGAACGAGCACCGAGATTCGACGTTATCACTTTGTCCTGATAAGCCACAAATAGAGATTGACCGAGGAAGGAAAGATGGAGAAAAGGAGGAGGGGGAGGGGTGGGGAGGGGGTTTGAGATCGTTCCTCGATATCCAGTTGGTAAAGTGATCGAATATCTATCCCGGTCTCAACTAGGAGCGAACGATTTCACCACGACGATATTTCACTCGACGATCTCCGCGTAACTATATTTTATAAAATAAACGAGGCGTAGGGGCAAACCGAGGTGGAGATAGAGCACGAAATTACGAACGGAGCTGAAAAACATTAAGGTGCACAATTTTAATCCGGCTTGATAAAGAGAACACGGGATTAATTTGAAAAAGAGGGGGGATGATGATATGTTTTATTATGGAAAACTCATAACTTTTAATAAACTTAAAATTAAATTTAAAAGTGAAGTAAAAACTGAACACTAAAAATACTGATGTAACTTGAGGAATAATTAGAAATCAGGAATAAAGTAATAACAAATCAATAGAATATGTAATTTATCACAAATTAATTTTCTTAAATTAATTACTGATTAATTAATTTTTAGAAATTAATTACGGATAAATGAATTTGTAGAAATTAATTACGGATAAATGAATTTGTAGAAATTAATTACTGATAAATGAATTTGTAGAAATTAATTCGTGATAAATGAATTTGTAGAAATTAATTACTGATAAATGGATTTCTAGAAATTAATTTCTGATAAATAAATTTGTAGAAATTAATTTCAAATAAATTACTTTGTAGAAACTAATTTCTAATAAATCAACTTTTAATCACGAATTTTCAAAAGTTATCACAAACCCAAAAATTAAAAAATAATTACGAGGAAAAAAATGGAAAAAAAAAGGAAAAGAAAATGCTCTCTTACGTTCCTGATATCTCACGATCTCAGAGGGGGAGCGAGAGAGACAGAGAGACACCCAAGAATTAAAGCAATTTAAATAAGATCGCTCGGCGATCACGGTTGAATTAATTTTTTGCTATCTCATTGGCATCATGGAACGAGAGGATATTGCACGCGGTCGCCTAATACACTCGGCCTGGTTTTCCTATCGCGGAATAGCGCGGAGGGCCGTTATAAAAATAGTGGATAATCGAACGTCCCCCCACTCCCCGATCACAACCACCTGCGGGTCATCGGTGGCTGGGCTATGGAAAAACGGCCAGTGAAATCAACAAAACAACAGTAGAAGTTCCAGTAAGTTGATGGAGGCCACTATCATTCACCTTTCCGATCCGGTTTCGGAATTTTGTCGAGTATTTTCAAAATAATTTATTTTGTTAATATAAGCCTGATGGAGTGAACGAAACATTGATAATTCGTGAAATCTTTCATTTCATTCACATTTAATTTGTTATAATATTCCATTAAAAAAATATGAATCATTATTAATTAAAATTAAATAAAATATTATTAAATTTTATAAAGATAATAATTTAGTAAAAAAACATTCATGGGAATTTAATAAATAGTTATAAATGAATTTCGAATAATTATTGATTAATAAATATAAAAATTTGTAGTTCAATGAAATTAAATTAAATTATTATTTGAATGAAATGAAATTCAATGAATGATTTAAATCGCACAAAATTAATAAAAATTTAACAAATAGTTATAAATTAATTACGAATAATGATTGATTAATCAATATTAAAAATCAGTAGTTCAATTAACTAAAATTAAATTAATGATTTAATATAAAAAAAAATCTTTTCGAGAAAAACGTGTTTAATGAAGACGTAGTAAAGGTCAAGCATCAGAGACCTCAGAATGGTCATGCCCACAGGTGGGAATCTATCGAAGCTTGGGATCTTCCCACAAACGTTTATCGAATCCTGGGCGAAGGAAAATCCGCGCAAATGACCCGACTGATATCGGGCGGATATCAGAAGGCGTAACTTGTCGAAAGTTTAACTGTACCGATAGCACTTTGGTCGGTGCAAAGTGAGCCTCGCCTTTAACACGCTCTTTTCTCTCTCTCTCTCTCTTTCTCTCTCTCTCTCCGGTCCACGTAATAAAATAAGCGCGAGAGGCCGCTATCCGCGCCTTCATCCTCGTTATCTATCGCGCATCGCTCTAAATGGTATTTCATACATAGCAGTAACGGACGATAGTCCGAGAGAGACCCGCTAGAATTCCGTGCCGTTGATGATGCGGAGAGGCAGGGCGCGGACGAATACACGTACAGATATCACCAACACCTATTTAGGGAGCCCACCTTCAATGGGATCATGTCGAAATGTCTTCATACCCGAATGGATGGGAATGTGAATCAACGATCAACGAAAAATTCTTTATCAATCAAAAATTATTATTCAACAAGAAATCAACATTTTAATCAATTTATTATCATTTATAAATTAAATATTAATTAAATGTAAATTAAATATAAATATGTTTAATATTGATTATCATATAGTATACAGGGTGTCATGACGATGTATTTTTATACCTTGAAGATAAATCCACAATTTGGTTCGCATTGAACTCTCCAGGGAAAAATGTCAAAAAAAATGTTCTAGAAATGTTTTTCTCATTTTCCCAGTCTAATTTTGCACTTTTGGTGAAAAATCGGGCATATTCGTAATCAGAGGAAAATTTCCGATTAAATAGAACCTTTTAAGAGTTGAAAAACGGAAAAAATATTTTTCGACTGTCCCAGCCACTTTTCCGGAATCTCAAAAATCACGAAATTTCAAAAGGTCGTAGAGTAAGCTTTTTATATGCTATCGAGATTTATTTGGTGTGTTTGGAAAAGGTTTTTGCCTGACTTAAATAATCGCGTTGGATTCGTATCGATATCTCGCATAGTTTTTCTGGAAAGTCCACTTGAAAAATCGGAAAAAAAGAGGCAAAGGGGTATGTATGGAAAAATTGGCAAAAATCGATGGTCCAACTTTGAAATTCTGCCAAAA
>JAPYZJ010005359.1:0-11706 GCA_030522765.1 Ophioninae sp. B BG-2022a
AAAAAAAACAGGCAACGAAGCAACGATTACGACGATCGAGACGAGATCTCCGAGTCTCGAATGTGTACTGGCACCATTTTTCGAAAAACGCCTTTCTCATACGGCTATTACGTTTCACGAGGGAATAAGAAGAATAGAAAAAAAAAAAAAAAAAAAAAATGACGCAACAAACAGTGAAATTGAATCGAGAATTTTGTGAGAAAAGAAATAAACGAAAATTATTCTCGATTCGATTTGATTTATTTTTTATGTGGATTTTTGAAAAAGGGTTGGTTTTGGGAAATTTTCACGAAGAAAATGTTCAATGTATGCGGATGAAAATGATTTATCAATGAATTGCATCGATTACTTTTTGACTTTTTTAAAATATTAAATTTCTTGGTTTTATTTTATTAATTTTCACGATAAGATGAAAGCAGGAAATGTATTATTTAAAAAAATAGTGAAAAAGTTGTGAATATTTATATTATATTTTCTATATATATTTCCTTTACAAGATATTTTTTTTAATAATAAAATGAATAATAGTATTTAAATAAAAAATTTAATTTAATTAATTGTACAAGAAATATATATAGGATATATACATATATTTTATAAATGTAGAATAATACTTTTTTTAAATAGAAAATTTTTTTTTTAAAGAAAATAATATTTCTCATAAATATAGAATTATATATATATTTTTTTCCTACATATATTTCTCGTAAAATTAATTTTATTTTATTTTCAAATTTAGATACTTAAAACATTAAAAATAAAAAATATATTTTTCACATAAATAATAAATAGGAAAAATAGTAAAACTGAATCTTCGAAGTTCTTTGCCGCGTGAGGGACCTGTTATTGTGACCTGAAACGTTCCATATTACATTAGACACGCATATATTTCGCATGCCTCAGATGTCTTTCGAGTCGCGATAAATATGTACGAGTTTATGTATATATGTAAACGATCGGAGTTAATCTATTTCAGTGTGGAGTGACTCGGGGCGAGATTGTTGGAAAACGAGACGAAATTATACTTCCGGGGCTGTAGGAAGGAGGGGGGGGGAGGGGGGGGGGTTGAGGCTAAAAATTCGTAAATTTTCTGACGATGAAAAAGTCATGAAAAAAGACGAAAAAAAACTCACGAGGTCGGTGAGTTCGATCGACGAGAAACGTGCATTAATACAGACGATAATATACACGGTCGAATATACACATATATTCGACTCGTTTATTTGGGCTTAAACGCAACGAATTTGTTTGGGTTTGTTTTGGTTTCTGTAAAATTTCTTTGGGTTTGTTTGGGTTTGCATTTTTTTTTTCGAGTTTTAGTCGAATTGTATATATACATCTTTTTGTTTTTTGGGTTTGCATTTTTTTTCGAATTTTTGTCCGATTGTATATATACAATCCGAGTAAAATTCGAGAAAAAAATGCAAACCCAAACAAACCCAAAATTTTTTTACGGAAACCCAAACAAAACCAAACAAATTTTACAGAATTTTTTTTTACGTCCCTTATATTATCAATTTGAAAAAAAAGGAATATATAGAAAAAGATGATTCGTTTAAGGAGTCGTTTTATTCGATTTTTCCAAATTTGTAAATTATTATTAATTCAACGAATTACTTCGTACAGTGTATTCCAATTTTGGCATTATTTTCGATAATTGTTTTGCGATGCAACGGTGGGTATTGATTTTATTTTTTCAATTTTGACAGGAAACTTTTGCGGGCTTCCGAACGAAGGTTGGGTTGTTTACGCAATTTCGTTTGAGGAATTTTGAATTGTTTTATGAATTTTTTTTTAAATTGGTATTCTAATAGAATTTTCTTTAAATTTAAATTCGAATTCGAATCGATTTAAAAAAATTTGAATTCTAATTGATTTTTCTTTAAATTTGAATTCTAATATGCATCAATTTTTTTTAATTTGAATTCTAATTGAATTTTCTTTAAATCTGAATTCTAATTGAATTTTGTTAAAATTCGAATTCTAATTGAATTTTCTCAAAATTCGAATTCGAATCGAATTAAACAAAAGATCCAATTACAACATAATTGTTAAAAAAAAAAATCATTCGTTTCGTTCGCCGCGCGAAAAAGGATAAATATAAGTGAAATAAAAATTTGAAAATCCGAAGGTTAAAAATTTCGAATTTTTGAAATTCCGAAACTACAAATTTCTTAAAGCTCATGCCAGAAAAACATTCACTGAATTTTGTTTGGGTTTGTTTTCGTTCATTAGGTTAATTTATTTGCGTAAATTTGTTTGGGTTTGTTTGGGTTCGTTACTTTAATTTTAAGTCCTTGATTAAAAAAAAAAAGAACGAGGAGGAAAATTGAATTTTCGGGATGAGACTCGCGTACTCGGCTCTCTCGAGACACGTGCAGAGACAAACTTGGGATCCGCCCGAGCGAAACTCGATCCTGTCTCGAGTTTTCGCGCGCAGAAGTTGCAGTTGTTGCACTCCAGAATTTCCGACGTGTACACGTGCGCGCCACATTTTCGTCATCGTTGTTGCACCAACGATATTTTTCCTTCATTAGGGGAGAATACGATCTATACGGGAAATTCGATCGTTTCCAACCTTTTTCAAAATTTCACTATCGAATTCGCAACCGCGAATATTTCGTAATGAAAATTTCGAAAAATTTGTCTCGAATCAAAGATCAACTAATAAAAATTGCTTGTCGCAATAATTACGAAGTTTTTCTTTTATTTCACATTTTCCAAAAAGTCATTTTTTAAGGGATCGTCTCAATGTGAAATTTTCAAAAAATCGTTTTTTTTTTTTTAATTTTTGCATTATCGTATCGTAAAAAAACCAAACGATTTTTTGAACATTTTTACACTGAGACGATCCCTTAACATCGTTCTCGTGAAACCGATATTGCGAGCTCACGAGACTCTTTTCAACGAGCCATAATTGTTCAATCGAGAATTCAATCTCGCCGCGTTGGAGAAACCCACGCACGCGTACGAATGCAAAAAGTAAAAAAAAAAAAAAGAAAATTGACTTGAAGTTCGCCTCGTGTGCGAAAATAAAAATGAAATTAAATAAAACGAAAAATAAAAGTGAAATTTCTTTTTTCATTTTTTATTACCTTAGATATCCATCATTTAATAAAATATTTTTTCAAATTTGAATTCTACGTTCCTTCTAATAAAAAAAAAACGAAAAAAAAATGTCATAAAAAAAAACGAAATAACAAAAAAACTAAACGAAAAAAATTTCATAAAAAAACGAAATAACAAAAAAACTAAACGAAAAAAATTTCATAAAAAAACGAAATAAAAAAAACGAAAAAAATGTTCATCAAAAAACGAAATAAAAAAAAACGAGACGAAATAAAAATTCTTTATATTCTAAAATAATTCTAAAAAATCTTTGTATAATTATTGAGATATTTCAATCACGATTTCAGTAGAAAAAAAAATAGAAGAATTGAAAAATAATTATTTTCGTTTCGAATTTTAATTTTGTAAAAAAAAAAAAGATCGTAGGGGAAAAGATAAAAATAAAGTGATTCGCAAAAGGAAAGAAGGAGAAACCCAATGACTCGGAAATAATAACCGATGATGGTGACCGCTCATAACGCGAGCGAGAGGAAGAAGGCGAAAGAAGTGGAGGAGAAGGAAGCTGAGTAGAGAAGCAAAAGAGAGAGAGGGAGGAAGAGGTTGAGGCTCGGATCATCTCGGAACATGAATATTTATGAACAATTCTCGCGTACCGCGATTCCAACCAGGAAGGTCCTTGGGGCTCGTCGTTTATGGTACATGGAGCACGCACACACGAGCGCGCATCCTCGATCGTTGCTCGGATCGTTGCGATCGATAAATCGGCCAACAATCGAGTAAAATCCCTGCGTTCCAACTGAGTTTTGTTTTTTTTTCGTTTTTTCTTCATTTTTTCAAATTTTCAATTTTTTACCTTTTATTTTTTTATTTGCTTACGTAAAATCATGGCTAGAATGTATTTACAGCTTATTGGCTATTATCGTGAGTATAGGTGATCGCTGTATCGATGAGGAATACCTTGAAACTTACGTAACGCAAATTTTCGAAATCACTTTTCTCATCGGCGTTTAAGTTTTCCATCAAAAATCGAACGTCAGTTTTTTCAGAATTCATTGACGAAGGTCCGGATTCTTTTATTTTGTGAAAAAGATGTTTCGTTTTTGAGATATCGCGTTTTGAAAAATTTGAGTATTTCCGTGACAATTTTCTATCCTTAAAATATTGAAATATTTGGTTTGTTTGGGTTTGTCGGAAATTGTCGTTTAACAAATACATTTTTCGTAAACTCGATCTATTCATGTAATTCGATATTTAATAAAATAATAAAATCGATATTTAATTCGATCTTGAAGAAAATGTTTTATTTTTTTATTGCCCAAACTTATATTTTGGTTATTTACGTTTCAGAACAAAAAATGAGTATCCTAATAAAAACATTTGCGGATTTTCGCAAAAATTTCATTTGACGCTCTGAAATGCAAATAAAATAAAATTAAAAAATTCCATCTCAGAAAAAAAAACGTTATTTTCGTTGAGTTTTAAAAAGCTATGAATTGTACCTTCGTAAAGTTCAAACACTTGTGTCAATAAAAAGTTACTATCAAAATACATACTTTTCTCTTTCGCTCTCTCTCTTTTTTTTATTTTTTTTTATTCCTTTTATTGGGTACGTAATTGTCTAAAGGCGATAGCCAAGGTATAATAAATAATAATAATAATAATAATAATAATAATAATCTCTCTCTTTCTTAACAGTCCCAGTCATTTTTTAATATAAAAAATAGTTCTAAAAAAAAGTTTTGAAGAACAGCTGTTGATTAAAAAGGAAATCGTTTCGATTATAAGTACGTATCTTATCACCAGACACATGTGTACTTCCTTATCTATAGCATTTGAAAATGTGTATCGTTAAAACGTCGCACGATTTCATCCCTTCATTTTTCCATCTTCGTTCTTTATCAATATTCTTAACATTTTTTGCAAAATAAAAATCTTCGATCACTAACGATAATAAAAAAAAATAATAATAATAAAAAGAGCATTTGAGTAATTATTGAAGCTAGAGGTGAAACAAAAATTTGAAAAATTGTAAAAAATGATATTTCGTTCATTTCGAGTGATGCACACGTTTTATCGCAGATCCGATAAATAGGACAATTTTTTTTGGCTCTTTTATCATCGTTTCTGCGCACGTGAACGTACTCGAAGCTTCCAATGGATTTCTTTTGCAAACGAGCTCGTGCGTTCCTCGTGGAAGCTTTAGATACGAAACGTCGCGATTGCAAACGTTTTGCGATTGGGAATTGTACGCTTACGCGAAAATGCAAAAAAATGAATATTACATAAATCGAACAGTTCAAATTTGCATCGTTGGAACGAAACGAAATTTTTTAAATTTTCTTATGATGTTATTTTTATATTTATCATTTCGTTGGAATAAAATGAAAAATTTATTTTTTTATTTTTATTTTTTTGGTGTTTGACGGATTTTACAAAATTTTCATTTTTGTATGAAAAACGCTATTTGTTATTTTAACCATTTTTTTTTTGTTAGAAATTATGCTAATTTTTATTGTATACATTTTTTTACATCTTCTAAGTGTTATTTTCAAATTCAATTCAAATTCAAAATTCAAAAAAACATTTTTAAACGAACATTTTGATGAACGAAATTCAAATAAACATTTTTAAACGAACATTTTAATAAACAAAAAACAAATTAACATTTTTAAACGACCATTTTTATAAAAAAAATACAAACAAACATTTTAAAACGAAAATTTTAATAAACAAAATAGAAATAAACATTTTTGAACAAACATTTTAATAAAAAAAAATACAAATAAACATTTTTAAACGAACATTTTAATAAACAAAAAACAAATACACATTTTAAACGAACAATTTGATAAACAAAATAGAAATAAACATTTTTAAACGAACATTTTAATAAACAAAATACAAATAAATATTTTTAAACGAAAATTTTAATTAAAAAAAAAACTAGATAGTTCGTGCTTATGAAAAAGTCAACTTTCAGTGTATCAATTCAGTGTTCCTCCGGACGTTCCTTCGATCGTCTTCGTATTCGCGATCGATAATTGTATTCGGTACGAAAGCGCGGGGCGAAGATTTTCGCGGAGCTTGCCGGGGGGTGGGGCAGGATCGAGACGAGAGTTTGAGATTGAGACGAGGAAAGAGCGTGGCAGGAGACGATGAGAGAATCTGCATGTATGAGTGCTCGCGGGGAGAATCGGGAAACGGCGGGTCACCGACCAGATCAAGGTTGCACGGTTTGACTCGTGGACACACACACACTCTCTCTGTCACTAAAATTAATTTTTGAAAATTTTTTTTCTAATTTTCATGATAAAATTTCGAATTTTATAAGTATTATATAAACAATACTTATAAATTATTATTATATGTATTTTATATTTTATTTATATAAATAATAAATTATTATTTTATTTATAATACAATTATATTTATCATAATTTATATAATAATTGTATAAATTATTATTTTATAATTTTATTTTATTATTTTGTTTTATTTCTATTTTTATTATTTATTGTCGAATTATTCTCGTAAAGTCTTTTCATTTTTTTCTTTTTTTCCTTTTTTTCCCTTCTGAATGAATTTTCCCCTGAATTTTCACTTCAATTTTTGTAATAAATTTTCACTTTTCGACGGACTATTTTTATCAACACGAAATCATTTTATCAACTGTCGAAGAAAATATCTTCATAAAAGTGATTTCAAAATTTCCTAAAAATTAATAAACAAGAACCTACTTATCGTTAAAATAATGAAAAAAAAAAACATTTTTTGAAGAAAAAAAAAAACATTTTTTGAAGAAAAAAAAAAATTTTTATATCCGAGGTTTAAAAAAAATCGAAAAAAAAATTAATCTTTCAATCGCTATTTTTTTTACGAATCCCCATGCGTGAATGTCCAGTGATCTTAAAATAGAAAAAAAAAGGTATTCTCGGCGAATTAATACACGGAAGCTTGGTCGGGTAGGATGCAAATGGCAAATATTTTTCGTGCTTCGTTTTTTTCGTCGCGTCGCAAGCGTATATATATATATATATCCATTCTCATAATCCGAGCGTCCAGGAAGCGGATGATCAAAAACTCGTCAAGTTTATCATACCCGGATGATTATGTAGCCCGTTGCCATTTCGCGAGACTCACGGTCGTGTTCTTATGCAAATCTGTATCGACGTTATTTTTTGTTTTTTTTTTGGTTTTTTTTCGTCATTTTTATATATTCGATCCTTTCAGTTTTTTTTTTTTTTTTTTTTTAATTGCGAGTATATGAGACGCTGTCAAGGCTGAACTGACAGGTCTGTGACCCTAATCCGGCCCGAGGAAGGGGAGGGGGGAGCGGAGAGAGCCGAATTTTTAATATCGTTTATCTTTTTTTTTTCGTTGCGAAATCATTGGACGTCAAGGAAAAAAAATGAATTAAAAAAAATTGAGTTGAAACATCCGTAGACCGGTCGAACGGAAATTTCCAAAAAAATAAATCCTTGTGACGTTTTTTTTATAATTTTTTTTAATAATATTAAAAAAAATTAGTTTATTATTTTAAGATTTTTTAATATAAATAAATAATGTAATATAATAATGATTGAAATAACTATATTTAAAAAATAGATAAAAGCTGAATATTTTAAGATTTTTTTTCTTCCAATAATGATCGAAGTGAAGAAATGAAAAATTGAAATAATAAAATTAACAAAATAAATATAATAAATAAAATTGACGAAATATGTAATATATGTAAATTTGACAAAATTAGTTTATTATTTTAAGATTTTTTTCTTTCAATAATGATCGAAGTAAAGAAATAAAAAATTGAAATAATAAAATAAATAAAATAAACGAAATAAATATAATGAATAAAGTTGACAAAATATGTAAATTAATAAGTTAAATTAAATACCCATACGGGTCGACAACGCCTGACAATTGCTTGAAAATTCAAAATTCAAAATACAAAATTCAAAATTCAAAATACAAAATTCAAAATTCAATATTCATAATTGTAAAAGAGAGTGCATAAACAAATGGAAGTAAAAAAATATAAATCCTCGCGGCAGAAAAACACGAAAGAAAAAATTCCGTTTTTTTTTTATCAAAAGATAAAAAATTTTGTGGATCCGGATTTTCCTTTTGGGCCCCCCGTGTGTCAATGGGACACGATTTATAGTTAACAAACCATAAATCATCGATAATCGCCGGTTTAAACACATATATCATATAAAGCGGAAATACCGAAAAATGATATGTACACACTCAGGATAGAGCACCTGACCTACTTGTGGATTGATAAATGGCCAATTTTCCGCGCAAGCGGAAGGAAAATTACCATTACTATTTTAGCCCCCTTTTCAATGGAGAATCCGCGCAACGAAACGAAGCGAAAAAATATCGAGCTCGTGTACACAAAATCGCGTGCAGTCCGAGGATAAATAAATCGAGAATTTTCAGATTTTTTTCTGAACCTGCAAAGATTGTTGGAGAAAAGGGATGTTTGAAAAAGATTTTTGAAAAAAAAGGATTTTTGGAAAAAAAGGATTTTTTGAGAAAAAAAGGATTGTTGGAGAAAAAAATTTGCAAAAAAGAATTAAAAAAAAATGTTTAAAAAAAGAATTAAAAAAAAATGTTTAAAAAAAGAATTTTAAAGAAATGTTTAAAAAAAGAATTTTAAAAAAATGTTTTAAAAAATATGTTTAAAAAAATGTTTAAAAAAATATTAAAAAAAAAATGTTTAAAAAAATATTTTTAAGAAAATGTTAAAAAAAATATTTTTAAAAAAATGTTAAAAAAAATATTTTTAAAAAATATTTCGTTAAAATTCTTTTCCGTGAAATGTAAAATTATTTCTAAACATGAATCTTTGGGAAAAAAATAATTTTTGGAGTAAGATAATATTTATTGAAAACACACAAATTTTCAGTTTCGCACAAATTTCAATTTCATAAAAGTTTTCTCAACTTTTATTGAATTTCAACGACGCAACAATCGTGATTGCGCATAATTCGATTCGGTTGAAGAAATTAAAACCTGAAAATTCACTTTTTCGATAACTCTTCCAAACTTGTTATTCCCTTGGTAGGTATTAATTCTTCCGAAAGCGTACACGTGGGACTTTCCGGACTCTTCGAGATTTCCGTGTGTGCGATAAAAGTGCCAAGTTCTTTCAGCAACCTGTTACGCGTCGATATCACGGTTGTAACGTAAGGTCGTGCACCAAAGCGATAAATATACATACATATATACATATGTACAAATACATAAATATATATCCATATACAAATACATAAATATATAATTATATACAAATACATAAATATATATTAATATACAAATACATAAATATATACAAATGCATAAAAATATAAAAATAAAAACGTATACACATATATATATATATACAGGGTGACCGAAAAATTCGACCTATATCTTCAAAGGGATAACAGTAGAGGTCATTTGCAACAAAAAACGTCCCATAAACTAGGTTTCAAAAATTGATGGTTATTGAGATATCGATCTTTTTATTTTCTAAACAATTTCCTTTCCGCCTAAAATAAAAAATCACAATCAAATAAACTATCATAAACAACGATTCGATTCCTTTCCCAGAGACCAATAGTTATCCATTATTTAAAAACAAATTTTCCATCCACAATTTAACCCAATCTGCAAATTAAAACCCAATTTTCGACGTCCAGTATATAACATTTTTTTGTTGCAAATATCTACTATAAGTCCTTAGAAAAAAATAAGTCGAATTTCCGAACACCCTGTATAAAAGAAAACCAAGCCTTAAAAAATTTACTGACACGCGTTTTCGACTCGAATGTCCCCAAAATAATAATCTTTCTGCATACTTAAGTGTGTAGGCAAGAAGGATTTGAGAATCCCTGCGGGGCTTTCACAAAGCGAGCAACGAGAGAGAGAAAAAAAAGAAAATACGAGAGAGAGAGAAAAGAGAAAATACGAGATCGCGATAGAGGATGAGAAGAGAGGGAGCCTTAAGAGGGTTCGTCGACTGGTGGCTTGTTGCACGTGTGCATGTGAGAAGAGAACGAGAGAGAAAGATAGAAGTACAAGTGCCGACCGGAAGTCGATAAAAAGCCCTGTGGTTCACCCTCGTCACTCTACACCGAGCTTCCCCCCCTCCCTCCCCTCCCCCCTCTCCATCGTCCCTCCCAGCCTCTCGGCGTTTCTCACTGTGCGTATTCTCGTCATGGGAACGTCGTGGGGCCTCTTCAACGAACAGGAAAGATACATGGACCAGGAAAGAGAGAGACAGAAAAAGAGAGAGAGAGAGAAAGAGAATGCCACTCCATAGAACGAGGCCCAGAGAACCTTAAAACCTGCCTCTCAGAGATCGAGAGAAGGAAAAGACTCTCTGTGCTCCTTTCGCCCATTTATCTCCTCTTTCCTTTCTCTCTCTCTCTCTCATTTTCTCATTCTCTCTTTCTCTCTCTCTTTCTCTGTGTCTTTCTCTCTCTCTCTCTTTCTCTCTTTAAACCACACGCTCACTCGCGATCCCCGGCTCTCAAAACCTTCCCTCGGGCACCTACATATGGGGCATTCCTTTACGACGGAAGAAAACAAAAAAGCGAGAGAAACACGTTTTCTTTAGGAATTCGATACGAGGAAAAATGAGGAAAAGGGAAAACGTTAGTTTCGCTCTGTGTCTCTTCCTTTCTTTCTCGTTCTCTCTCTCTCTTCATTACTATTATTATTATTATTATTATTATTATTTTCTATTATTATTATTATTTTTTTTATTAGCATTATTATTATTTTATTTTTATTATTATTATTTTATTATCAATATTTGTTATTATATTACTGTTACTAATATTATTATTATTTTTTTTTCTTTTTTGTATTATTTACTGTTTTTGCATTTTTTGCCCGAAAGTCCGCCAGGGCATAATAAATTCTATCAATCAATCAATCAATCTCTCTCTCTCTCTCTTGAATGAAATTTTTGATATTCCGCGATAAGGAACGAAATTTCACCGAAAATCGCTGAGTATTTCAGGAGTTACTGTATTGTGCTAATTAATATGAACAGAAATGAAAAAAAGCGAAAAAATAATCAATATATTCGTTATTGAGAATAAAAAAAAAGTAACAATCGTGTGTTTTTTTTTAGTAGGAAATGTGTCCTCCCTTATTTTTCATCATTTGCTGCAGAAGATTAAGCATTTTGAATCGACAAGTTTTTTTTTAAAACTATTTTAGTAACTTTTGAAAGTAGTAAAAAAAAAGTATCGAGCTCTGCGTTGATGAATTCCATGAAGATGGAATTTTGAAAAAATCAAATTTTAAAAAATCGTAGATTGAAAAATCGATGCTCGATTTTTCATCGAAAGTTTGAGAGCCGATGAGAAAAGTAATTTCGAAAATTTGCGATGTCGATTTTCTACGTGTCTTCAAGCTCTCTCTCTCTCTTTCAGACCCAGATATTTTTGAATTTTTAAAGTGCTCACGACTGCAAAAAGTTGACAAAAAAAAAAAAAAAAAAAAAACTTGTTCTGCACTTCCATCAGCTTTCTACCGACTTCCGGCCTCAGTCGCCACTATCGGTTAAAATCACCTCTACACGCGAGCTTGCACTCGCACACAAGCTTGTATTCTCCGAGTGGCGAGGCAACGAAAAAA
>JAPYZJ010005360.1:0-38023 GCA_030522765.1 Ophioninae sp. B BG-2022a
TAAGTGCGTACTCCTAGACCAGATTACCCTACTCTATTTTTGCTTCGTCGACTTGGGAAACAAAAATCATTTGAACGGTTTTAGGTTTTATTAGCAGGGCTTTGCAAAATAAAAATAAATAAATGATAAATAAATACATAATTGCAAATTTTGGGGTTGGCGTACGCAATTGGAGGATAAAAATTTGACAATAAATAAGTGGAGTTGGATTCTTTTGATACATACCCCCTTAAACGTGCAACGAAAATGTTGCGATTCTTGGGTACATCCGTGTGTAATGAATTCTGCCGCAATTAGGATGGTTGAGAAATTGATCGCGATGGGCTGGGATATCTTGACGAAATCTCACGGATGCGGCAGGACGAGGAGAGAACGACGAGAGATCGCGCAGTCTTTTATGCGGAGTCGTGAGAGCTTGGAAATCTTCCGCACTCACGACGAGCGAAACAAGGAGAGACGAAGAGAGGGATGCGCCCGAAGGAAGAGAGAGGAAGAGAAATAGACGGAGAGAGTGATAGGAAGAGATCGAGAGGGACACAGATATGATGATGACCATAAAGCGTGATGATCACACCCACGACGGCTAAGTCACCAAGAACTCTGAAGTGTTACGGAACTCAATGTCCGTATACAGAAGGGAAGACGATTTCGTGTAACGACGTTGAAGTTTGGATCGTTTGTACGCTACAAAAATCATTATTTCCTATTCGATTTTGTTTCCCAAAATTCTTTTCGACGATTTCGAGTGATGAAAATGGCGCGATCATTTTTTCGGATTTTTTTTTATGGATGTGCAGCATAAGACTCCAGAATATGATATTTGATAATGATAGAAACAATGAGAAATGATAAACCCAAACAAACCCAAACGAAAATTTTCTTTTACACGTTTGAACTACGACAGTCATGCTTTTACCTACTTTTGATGCTTAACTTTTTTGGATTCTTAACGATTTGTGATAAATCGACGATATATAATTTTGAATAACACTTAACGTAAAAGTTGATGAATTTGTTGTGTTTCAACGATGCGAACTACAATCCTGCAGATTTCAATTATGTAAATTACAATTACTTTTTTAATAAGATTGAATTATTAAGGCATCATCCGAATGATCGAATAAACTTGCATCGTGTATTCCACATTAATATACATTGGGATTTACTATTATTATTTTATTTTGTATTGTTTTATTACTATTATTCTTTTTTTTATTGTCGCTTATCTTTTTTCGGTACATTTCTTATAACGTTTTTTCAACCATTTTCAAAATAAAGATATTTTGTATACCTATTCAAATTTCAGATGCAAAAATATAAATACGAACTTTCGTTGCATTCCAGCGATGGAAACCTCGACGTTGTATTCCTTTATATTTCGACTGTGCGACATTAATTTTAGTCTGAAAAAAAGAATGATATACCAGCAGATATCAACTTTAAAAAATATGTATGAATAATCAAAGTCCGAAAATACACGGCACGATTTGTATCTTTCTCGCGTCTCTCGACCGCGAACGTACCGCTTTCAAAAATCTTCAGAAATACGGCCGCCAGGCAAAAGATGCTTCGCAGGTGAACGGATTAGTCAGAAAGGACGAGCTAGAGAATAAGAGGGGGAAAAATAAATAGGGACTACACACACGCAGTGGGCGCGCTGAAAGGGGATCACGAGAAGTTGGACAACTAAAAGAGAAACATTGGAATGACGGAATGTACGTTCTCTCCAATTGTACGAATAGAGAAGATTCGCAAGAGAATGGTCGTTTTCTCCTGATGAGCTACCAAGGAATGACGATCCTTTCCTACGTCCTTCTGACGCAATCCGCAAAATTTCACAATTCGGGTCGTCTCCAGGTATCGTGTGCCTGGAAATAGGAAAGAAAGAAGGAAACGGAAGAATCCGAGGGAGTTGTATCAGATTGTTCCAATTAATTATCTTACTGTACCGGAAAAATGTTAGGCACCGGTGAATTTTTTTTTTTCCGAAAAATCCTGATTTTTTGTGCAATTCGAATATATCGAAGATTTCAAATACCAAGCAAACGTGCATACCTTTATCAATCATAAGATTTATGTTTGCAGCTTTGTAATTCAACGAAAATTATTATTTTCCAATTTATGGAATTTTTTTCGCATGAATCATTGTGAAAATCTTATCTATAATTTTTCACGGTTCATTTGAAAATGTAGAATTCAAATACATAAAAAAAAATTCCACAAAACACTGAAAATGAGAAAATAAAAATATACAAGGAAATTCGTTGGGACGCAACGATGCAAATTTCTAAGCCAATATGAGCCCTAGCCTGCAGATTTGATACTGCCATAGTAGTGTCTTTATTTAAAAGATAAGAAATAAAATTCAATAAAGTATTAAATTTACATTATCATTTCGTTACTCGCTTTTGTCATACACGCTTAAATCCAAATAAAAATCGATTCAGTAGTTGCATAACATCGAAGTTGTCACATCGCAATTTCTTTTTCAATTTCTCATTTCCATTCTTCGCAAAATCCACATAATTCAGTTTTATCATAGATCTTCAAAGAAAAGGATTGCGCATCTTTCGTGGTTCAAATTTCCGAACTGAACATTCGTAAACCCAGAATAGTGCATTTTTGTTGAATCTCAATGTTTGCAAGTTGCAACGTCCTTGAGATATATTAACAAGCAAGCTTAATAAACTTTGCAGTCGACGAATAGATACTCATTTTTCATTGTTTAAATAACATTTGATCTATCAGAGTACTTAGAAACGCATATCCGAACCTGTGACTTCGAGGTTTCTCGTGTCATCTCGTACTCATCAATGACACTAGACCTCGGGGACATTCGGATCACCCATATACGTCCTCATTACTTACCGATTTCTATGTACACTCGAGTGTATGCGGAGTCCCATATGTACAGAGATATCGTCGTCGTTGATCGGGTCTCGGTGACGTACGATCGATAGTAATGAACGACATCGGTGTAGCTTTAAACATACGTACACAGACTCGCATCCACGTTGCATCAGGGTGATGCACCTACTGTGACTAGATCGATCACGACAGTGTATCCGCGTTTGTGTATGTGGGTTGTTGGGAGGCAGAAAGAGAGCGGGAGAGAAAGAAAAAGGGAGTAAAAGAGAGAGAGAGAGAGAGAGAGAGAGAGAGAATTATCGATGATCGAGATCGCCTGTGGGAGGTGCAAGAGAACGATCGCGCGAGACCTTATCGAGTACACACGTAACCCCATGTGCCGGACGGTATGACGGTGACGCCCCGAGACCGCGGTCTTATAATGCTACATCGCTCCTGTTTGCCGATACCGATGCCTCGGTAGAAGCAGGAAAGAAGCGCGAAACGATTAAGCTATTAATCAGATCTTTCTCCCTCTCTCTCTCTCTCTCTCTCTCTCTCTCATTTTATTATATATCAGTTCCTTTCTATTTCTCTTTCGTTCTCTCTCATTCTCAACGGAATGAATTCCGGCTAGCACGCGACCACTACGTGCTACCATAAATATCAGGGCGTCGGTGTGTATATTCGGAGTGTGCATATTCCCCAACTGCGAAAAGATGAAACATTTCTGAATTTTTATTTTTTGTTTTATAGACTCCGAGGAGAGGAGAGTCAAGCCTGATATTTGGTTCCGCGGCTTGGCTTTAGAACTGCGTATGGGCTTGTTTGGGCTTGTTTGGGCTTATCGGGGTTTATCAGGGTTTGTTGGTTTTTTTTTGGTTTATCGGGGTTTGTTTGGATTTGTTTGGGTTTGTTTGTTGTTTTTCCGGCGGGCGAAATTAGTAGCGGGTTATCCCCCCTCCCCCTCCATACTCGGTACTCTTGGTCGCAAGTCCGTAAAATAGCGACATATTTCGAAAGTTTTACCGTTTCCGCTATTGTGTATGGGTAGAAGGAAAGATAGTGTGATCCAATCGCTGATAACTATGACCCCGAGTTGGATCCTCAAGCTCCGCGTACTTTTTCAAAAACAATATTGTAAACTTTGATGGAGTTTTCTAATAGCCCCAGTCTAAACATTACGTGTTATTTAAGCTTCATTTTCGTATCAGAATCATGATTTTACATTCCTCAGCCAGGCAATTGTTTTTGTCGATTCTTTAGTTTTATTATTTTTTTATTTTTATTATTATCACACAATTGAGTCTCGTAGATTTCAACCGTAGGTAAATGAGAATTCGAAAATAATGCTTGTGTGATTCTCGTGGCACCAATTTGCCGAAAACAATTTCGGGGTTTTGAAAAATTGTTACTTTTATGGAAACTTCAATAGCATTTCATGCTCCTGTTCAATTCGATCAACTAATCATCTTAAAGGCTTTCTTTCACGTTTTAGCGATTCCGGCGTCTCTCTCACGGTTTCGAAAAAAATTAACGAAAAAAAAACCTGATTTTGAGTTTTCCTGTAGGTTATCATCGTGTCTATTTGGTGGTTCGTTTTAGAAGTTTTCGTAGTTAAAAATGATAAGGTTGTGGTTCAAGGTGGCGAACTTGTTGGAGGTAAAGTTGAGGATCGCTGGTATTAATCGGTGGTGCGCAAACGGTGCGCGCGGGACAAAACTACGTACAAATGTGACACCGTATACGCGTCCGGGCGGGGGATTGGCAGGGGCAGAGAACGCGCACGCGCACACACGCGCTCGCACGACAATCGCAGGGCGAGCTCGCGTCATTAGCATACAATGCGGGCTAATGGGATCGCGCGCGCGTTAACGCGGCGCAGCAGCTACTATTCGTGCTACTCTCTAGGACAGAGAAAGAGAGAAAGACTTTTTATCGTACCGCGTTTTGTTTTATCTCTCTAGTGCGATAAATTTCGAACTCGTGGGCGGGGTGGTGTTGATGCACGGAGACCCCCCTTTTGTTGATGTTTTTCTTCATTTTTTTGATCCAGCAATCGATGTCAAGATTTTCCACCCGATATTACGAACTATGCGTTTGGGTACAGGGTGATTCACAAATAACGGAACTCTTTTGTCAAATTCGTGGAAAAATTTTGTTTCGCGAAAAAATACTGTTCCTAATGTGCGTTTTCTGAATAATATCAGGCTGTGATACGGGTAGAATTTTGGTACAGGTTTGTAATGTAACGGGACTTTCCCTTTTTTTGGGAAACTGATCAGGACCGTTCGTGGAACTAGCGGTAAATTATCACGAAAGATGTAAGGAATACATCGGGGGATAATCTGGAATGAACGAGGAAATTGAAAATGATGTATTTCAGGGTTTTTGGATGCGGGTGTAAAATTAGAAGTGTATTTAATTTATTGCTTCGAAAACGTGTTCCGTTTTATCAGAATATAATTTTTGTTAATTGTTGTAATTTATTCCATATATTCAGGTGTCTATTTTTCTTGAAGATTATAATGTGATGAAAAAACTGAGCATACAATTATAATAAATGCAATCACGTCATTATATTTCTTTATTAATATACCTGATAACGCGAAAAGTGTTACTTAATAAAAGCTCAGGATTTCACATTCCGGAAATGTGAATTTTCGACCCAGAAAAAGATTTGATATTCCTGGTTAGTACCGTAAAAGGACCAAGTTAAATAAATAAGACAAGGGACTCCAGGATTCGGCCAAATCGTCTTTCAATTTCCATTCCAAAATAGGAGCCGTAAAAATCACGTAAAAAAGGTTTTTGTTTTGCATTTCTTATTCCACGGACCCAATATCTTGATGGAAAAATATGACTTTTGATAATAGACGAAATACAAAAAATTAACATTTTGTTACATCCCAACAAAACATACTTCTGCTCGAGTTTTGATTCGATTTCCATTAATGCTTCGTACCTTCGTAGTTATCGCTTTTTTTTAAGCGCTTCGTTTCGAAAAAAGCGTTTTATCGTTGGCGATGAGTGAAAGCGATCGTGCTGATCCAAACGCCGCGGTATCGCCGGCCCCGTTGCCGGAACAAAGTCGTCATGCCCCCACTCTAATCCTCGAATAAAGTTCCACTCGCGCCACGCACTCTTCTCCCCGATGATCCGACCCATCCCGCTTATTGTATTACGTATAGCGCCATGATTGCGCTTCCTAAGTCACGATCAGCCAAGTGCAATCTCCGGTTTGGTCGCCAGTGTATACCCGTAATGTTCTCAGCTATATGCCATCAGGATATACGCGTCGCACGCAATGTACATTATTAAAAAATATTTCGATCCGATATCAATTTTTTGGACTCGAAAAAAAGATGAGATTAAAATTCGCAACGTTGCAACGAAAATTATTATTTTTCAATTTCTCTTTTTTTGTACCGAAATCGTAAGCAAGATATCTCAATAATTATTCGAATCTTTATAGTGATAATCTATCATTCAAATCTGAAGAAAAATATTTCGCAAAATAATGGAAATTAGGAAATAAAAATATGAGACAAAAAAATGTGTGAGTACATTGCAACGATGCGAACTTTAAGTCCATAAAAACGGATATACATAGTAATTCAACTGAGAGACAATCAATTTTTATT
Source organism: Ophioninae sp. B BG-2022a (assembly GCA_030522765.1). Classification (NCBI taxonomy): domain Eukaryota; kingdom Metazoa; phylum Arthropoda; class Insecta; order Hymenoptera; family Ichneumonidae; species Ophioninae sp. B BG-2022a. The sequence goes on from JAPYZJ010005360.1 coordinate 6,492, forward strand.
ATGAGACTGGAATAAGCTCTTTTTTCTGGGTAAATGATGAATCATTTTACACGTGATGATAATTTTATTGATGCCAATCAATTTGAAGGTTGGACCAAGTTTAGTTGTTCCGTCATCCAAGATCGGTGATTAATCTAGAACTCTTTTTTTTCAGGCAAATATGCAAAATCCACTTTAGGATATTGCTAATTGAATTTTTTCTCGTTTCAATGACATTTTATTATGTTATTTTATACTCATGATGGAATTTCATTTAAATATCATTCCTATCATTCAATTTAATTGGATTTCTTTTGTTTTAAAGTTAACAGAGGTAACATTTTTTAGTACTTTTGTTGAGTTATTATTTATAATTAGTGGTAAAATAGTATTGAAGCCTTGAGGATCCTCCGAAGTTTGCATTATTAGAATACAATGAAAACTTAATTGTATTAAGTTATTCAATTTTAAAAATCCAATTAATCGGCCAATTGAAAAGCCACGCAACGTTTTTACGTATCAGTGATAATAAACCACGAGTACGATTTTCGGAAAACGTATTCAAATAACGATGAAAATTGAAAACGGGAACTAAAAAGTGTCGTTTCATTCCAACGATCCAAACAGAAATATGATCGAGATCGTAAATATTGATAAGATATAAATACGTACCCATTATGAAACAAAGAAAAATAAAGTATATAAATATTTATATAATCCATTAATTCCACAATTCGCCAAACAATTATTCTCAGCACGTTGCGTTGGTCTTTTTTCATCGACCAGATTCTTCAGCCTCGACACGGATTTTTTTTTTCTCGTGTCACCGAGTACTCTTACGTACGTTAAAAACTTTATTTTCCCAAATAACAATACAAAAATTGGCGAGACGTTTTTGCCTGCTACAAATAAAAACACACGACTTCAATTTGAAAAACAAACATCGTACAACAATAAAAAAATCAAATAAACAAATAATCCAGAAATACTGTCTTTCAACCAAGGCAACATAAAAAACTATGCACATAAATAAAACATGCTATCAATAAATATAAAATAACAAATATAAATATCAACATTAACTTTCAACTCTACAATTCGGTAGAAAAAAAAAAAACATTATTCCCCGCATGGTACGCGTGTCTTTTTTTATTGACTAGATCATTTTACCTCGACACGGATTTTTTTTTTCGTGTCATCGAGTACCCGTACGCACGCTAGGAATTCTTTTTTATGTCCCGTCGAGGAAAATCATTGAAGGGTGTGGCTAAACGTGTTCTTCTCGCAGCATCTCTTTGGATGCGAACCCTCCCCCCCCCCTCTCGCCCCCCTCTGTCTTTTTATCTATCTTTGGTGCATAAACGCACACTTGCACGAACGTTTGCACGCACTCTTTACATCGACGTGTACATTACGTGTCCGTACGTGTGTCTCGAGGTTCGTTAGTGCCTGGATAGAGCTCGGGTCATACTAGTCGAGAGACCTCCTTTCCGTATACGAAACCCTCGTTTGCCATATACAGGACACCACCGTTGTATATCCATTAACCGTCGGAACGCTCGACCCCATATTCATATATACCTGTAAAGTAACACCGAGGGATAGAGGGATGATCGAAATTACACCCTCGCGGATGCGAGGGCCTCACGTGATTGTTGCTCAATGCGTGCAATTATCTCGAATGCATTTTATGGTAAACTTTGACAACGCGAGACGTGGGAGGGTTCGGAGTGGAAATACCAAAGTGCACACGAGAGCCGTCCCATTTATCTTGATGACGCTAATATTCGAGTCGTTGGAATTCAACGAAGCTCTTTTTTTGTCTATTCACTAACATTTTTTGGCTCAGATCCGCGTGGGGAAAAAAAAACGAAAATGATTTTTGTATCTTGGTCGTAGTATTAGGAATTCAATCTGTGAAATAATAGGTGGATTGTAGGGGACGAAATGTGAGAGAAGGAATAAAGCGTGGCAAGGAAAATTTGAATAAAAACATCGTGATAGTTGCGGTCTAATGGAAGGAGGTTAATGTACTCTTATTTACTTCTTGATAACGTTTTTCACTTCCATCGTTTTTCTCGCTTGTGTGTAATCTGTTTGACAAAATCGTGTTCGTCTGTTTTATTGGCTGAATCTCGTTAGATGGTAGATTCGAACGCGAGCTGATCGCGGAACTGTTCCTCTAAGATGCTTTAGTACAAATACTGTCGTTTGCCGTTTGATCATGGTCCCAGACAAATGATTACAGTTCGAAGAACGCGTCGAAAAAATTCACTTGAAAGAAAGTTTGGATCACGATATTGGCAACGTAATTTTTGAGGAAAAGGCATCCGTTTGAGCACGTTTTTGCCATCAATCATATCTGGTCTACTGATACTAATTAACTAATCCAGCGGACCCTGAAACATCCGGTGAGGTGCACGTGTGCTGTTTCCAGATTCACCATGAAATTAGTCGAATGCCTCGGAGATGCAGGCAATTATTTATAGCGGATGCAACTGGATGACTTATTAATAACTAAGCATCCAAGCTTACATCACGTAGCGTGTACATATTTTTTTGCAACCCCTTCTCCCAAATAATTTTCGAGTTTCGCCGTGCACGCTCTTGCCTGACAGACTGTACTTTTCTCGAAGTTTTTTCAATGCGCACACTTGTGCATCGACGGTCGTGCGTTTTGGACTCCTCCTTTCTTCCTAGCTCTTCCCCTCACCCTTCACCTAACTAACCCTTAAAGACACCCAGTAACCACCACTTAAAGGGTATAAATTTAATGACCTACGTTCGCTCGTCTCTCCCATTCAACGTATAGAGGATTTGTGCATACGCGAAGGCCCTCGTATACCCGCCCATAATACCAGAACGAGAGTTACGTGTCATAGGCCTCGCTTACGCATTCATACAGATACGGTTATGAAGAAACTCCCGTCTGATCGCCGTTTCCACTATAAACCCATCGAAACGAAAGAAGCAAAAGAGAACAAAAAATTGCATACGCGAAAACAAAAGTAATTATGCTTACATGGCTGTATACAGAGCTACGAAAAAATATGAAATTAGAAAATAGCGAGAATTTCAAACGGTTATTCGACTAATCGGGAATTCGTGCGTACTGCGCTGTGAAAAACAACTATACTTATTTGCATCAAATGTTACGTTGGAGGCGCTTGAAGCACATTTAAGTAACAAATTAAGAATATATTGAAGATTTTTCTGTTAGTTTGTACGCAAAGTTTAAATCATTTATCACAAATCCGTTTTTTTTTGAGATGTATAATACGAATTTTCAATACCAGGGGATGTTAATCAAAACGAGGTTGAAATTCGCAACGTTGCGACGCAACGAAAATCATTATTTTTTTATTTCTCTATATCTTTTTCATTGTAATCGTAATTAAAATACCTTAAGAATTATTCAAATCTTTATTTTAATAACCTAGAATTCAAATTTGAAAAAAAAAAAATATTTCGCTATATAATAGATTTAAGGAAATTACAAAAATGAGAAAAGAAATTTCGTTGCGTCGCAACGATGCGAACTTCAAGTCCATTCATCAAATCAGAACCGTGGATCAGAAGAGAAACAAAGTCGTATGTGTCTCCAACAATTTATTTTTATAATTTTTTTAATATAATTTTTTTTTTATAATACAACTTAATTTTATCGGGTCAAATAAAAATCTATATAATTTTGTCTCGGTTTCTTTGTCAACGTGGGGTGACACATATGCCAACCCTTCGTTTTCTTGGTATCAGCGTACGAGTCTAACGCAGTCTCACCACTGAACATAAAATCGACTGTGCACCTATGTGCCTCAACTCTTTGCTCTCTTTCTCTCTCTCTCTCTCTCTCTCTGCCGAGCATTACGAAATAAATCGATAAGATCTCAATTGGACAGGTCTCAAATTAATGTCAAAGCACACCGAGAGAGTAAAAGAGAGAGAGCGAACGTGAGCAATTCCACGAGCGATCTCCACTCTCGCGAAGAAAGAGTTTATTAATGTCTCGACGCACGCATGGCAGCAGGTAAAGCTGGGCCATGCACGGTAGTGATATCGTGTGTCCGCACGTCGATGTTACGACCAGGGGACGTGTTACCGCGCGTTACTCTCATTGCTATTTATTTACTTGCGAGAATGAAAACGAGAGCTCGCTGGTTCGTTAACCCCCTCGTTACCTCGGTATGGTACACGTGTTAATTTCGAGAACTGTCCTGCCCGCAAGCCCAACGATTCGTATCAAATAATTTTCAACAATTGTTCTCGAAGCCAAATTTTAAGCTTTTCAATCGCTCGAATTTCTTCTTTACACATATTCGTTACGAAAATCCATGAAACGTTTTTCAAGACTCTTATTTTCAAATCTCAAATTAAAATTTCAGAAAATGTTTGTAGATGAATTGTAAAAAGAAGGAAACGAAAAAAAAAGAGTAGATATTTCGTTGCATCGAACCGATGAAAACTTTAACGCAATCTCTGTTAACATATCATTTCAATAATCAAACATTTTTCTCATCCAAATGAAGCTCGCGAAGCTGTGAAAAAAAAAAACATTAAAATTATTATCCACATTTCAAACCGACCAAAACAGTCGTTTCAATTTAGAAAAAAAAATAACATTTCCGTTGTACTCGAACAAAGCTTCAACATCAACGTTATCAATAAGGAAGGGTTTACTGAAACGGTTATTAAAATTCGTTCTATCGACGAAATTTTTCTTATTTTCATTTGATCGTTATCGAAAATCCAATTTGTATATTTAGATTTTAAAACACTAGAAAAGATTCGTAACAAGTAATATTTAATAATACGATGAGATACTACGTCTATTTTCGTTGGGTAAAGAAATTTGATTTGATCAATTTTGTCTAGAATCTTTGACCTCTGTTACCTCAGTACATTTTTACCCTCGACTTCCCCCTTCTTCACCTGCTTTCTTTTTCGTTTTCAACTTTACTAATTTTTTCCACTTTTTTTTCTACTCTGTCGGATTCAGCTGCCTCAAGGAAAGCACCGAGTACGCGACTCAATTGAATTCCTCGTGTTTCTGTGTCGTCTGCATGTGTGCATTTCATGCTCCCTCATGCTCCATGCTTCTTCATGCTCCATACACGTGCCCTCGCGGGCGTGTCCCTTTTCCCTATGCTCGATTAGACGTTGCGGAGGTAAAGGATCGGTGAGAGAGGTGGATGATTGAGAGGCGTTGGGGGGGGGGGAGGGGGGGGGCGGGTGAGGGGTGAGCGAATGTGTTGGCCGCGCAGTTACACGGGTCACTTTCGCCGCTGCTGTACGAGCGGTGCGATACCGAGCCCGCACCGTTCTCGTCGACGACAATCATTGACGTCATTGAACGACATTGCTGTCGTCGCGTTGTTGCGGTTGTAACGCGCACAGCTTTGTCGCCGTTTCGTATCGACTGTCGTTCCTGCGACTTGAACGCGTTCGCACACTGCCTGCCCCTCCTTCAATCCACCCTGAACCAGGTTCCTACGTTCCATTCATGAACGCTGCCAACCGCACAAAGCAAGAGAGAAATCTGAGAAATCGTTGGGTTTTTATAGTTTTTGAAATTGACTGAAAAATACAATTGAGCGTTGTGTTCGTTTGGGTTTGTTTGAGTTTGTTATCAGGATTTTGAACTTCTAATTAATACCTCGGTCATCGAATGATCTCGAAGTCTTTGAGAGGTAGGATAGGAAACACGAACTTCGATTGACAGGAAGGCGAAAAATTTCGAATTTTAATATCCCGAAGCTATTAATTCCGTAAAGTTCATGCCAGGAAATGCTGACACAGTGGATTATAAATGATTTAGAATATTTACAGTCCACTGTGTGAGCTTTTGGTAGTTTGAGCTTTACGAAATTTGTTACGTTAAAATTTCGATGTCGAAATGGTATCTGTCGTTTATCATGAAGTTGCAATTTCTATCGTTGGAATCTACGGACAATTATTTTCAATTACCATTTCCATTATTATTGAATATACATATTTTACAATTCGGGGGCGCAAAGTGGGTTGAAACATGAAAATAATTGAAATAAAAGAATCATTGAAGCGTTTGTTCGGGTTAATTTTCATGGCTTGGATCTGCCAAAGGTAATTTGGGAAAATTTCAAACAAAGTTATTTTTGCTACGTTCCAACGACGCAATTTTAATTTTTTTTTGAAATCCGATTTGTCGTTTCGAATGAAGTCGGCGTGAATATTACTGAAGATCTTCGTTAAAGCTTTGATATGCGAAATTAAATGAGATTGAGGTTTCCCGAAATAAAAAAGATGCTGTTATCGAAGATAAAGAAAATTCCCAGGTTTCGTTTCACAGAGAGTGGGAAATTTTTTTAGCAATTTCTCCGTTGTTCGTGTAGTTTCGTGAGATATATTGTGTCACGTTTTCCGGAACCTTGCCCGAAGGAACAACGTTGGACACGCGCGAGGCCCCGCTCGCTTGAGTAATTTGCCCAGGAGAGTCATTAGATCCCGTACACTCGTTAGCCGCGACCATTTTTGTACGTTCCGAGTCTCATGGAAGCGTGTCTCTGCATGTCTCCAATTGTGTATGTATTTTGGTATGCGCGCGCATGTGTACGAATAGGACATGCGCACACGCATGTACAACTGATTAAACATATATACAGGCTGATTCCCAACTATTGAGCTAAACAAAAAGCTAAACACTACAAACAAAAAGCTAAACACTCAACTTTTACCAGAATTTTTTCGACCGTCAACCAAAAAATAGCGATGCCAAGACATTTCGGAAAAAAATCTCGAAAGAAATCAGTTGCTTCGAAATAAAAAAAATACAACTCTTGTATTTTTTAATAACGATGCCGAATTCTCGGAAACCTGAATTTTTAAATAATAACTCAATAACTCGTAAAAATAAAATACCAAGTGTTATTCTTTTATAATCAAACTAAAGCTAATGTTGCCCTCTTCAAATATCTTCTCACTGATTAGTGAAATTATCTTTTTTCAAAATCCAGCCTGCGGTATTGCAAAGTGAAAAATCGCGGAAATAACGGCATTTTTAAAACGACCTACCGGGTGCAAAAAGAATAAAAAAATTGATATAAAAAAATAAAAATAAAGCTGGATTCCTCCGCTACGAAACGCAGTTTGGTAAATCGGTATACGATTTTTTTTCGCGCTGATATTTAATTATTTGTCAAGATAAAAAAAAACCTACTACCTTTGAGCAGGTCTGTACACGTATGCGTTATCCGTGTGTTTGCCCTGATCATACGCCGGTACAAGCCGAGTGAAGTTGTTTCGGGAAACGACACTTGTGACGCGCTCACCTCACAATTGCAAGTCAGCTATTCTATGAGTAACGAACCTGAATAACCGGTGGATACCCGAACACTACGGGTCCCAAGAATCGAGAGCCTCGCAAATACGCGTACGCGGGAACAAACGTCGAACCGACTCGGTCAATTCTCCGCCGACACAAACCTTCTTTTTCCTTGTTGTTCGCCTCGCCCGTGTCGTTTGTGGCCAGTAGATCAAAGACAGCTGCATTCTTTGCATGTGTCTAATTAAAACTAGATCGGTATTCCGCGCTCAAGAGTGGCCTGCGCGCGGAGAATGTAGCATGTGTATATGACTGCAGTCACGTGTACCAGTCATACGTCACATGATCCAATTGACCAAAACTGTCGAGCTGCTGTACCGAGAGATTCCATTTTTTTTTTCTTCCTCCGAGGAACAGGAAAACGTTTCTCGGCTCTTTGAAGTCCACTCGTTTCGACACTAATCCTGTGAATCGACCAGGCTCTCGAAGGAACGAGGAAACGAGATTCTTCGCGGTGACTTCGTTGAAAAAGGACCTCGGCTGAATGCCAGCGCACCTAGGAAATTACTGTTGACAAATGACTCAAAATTCATCGAGGACGCCGCCTGTAAAAAACTGTAAGCTTGAGAATCGCCGAGCTTGATTAACGCGGGCGATTCGTAGAATTCTCGTGATATTTGGAGAAAATGGAAATTTGAAAAAATACATGAAAAAGTTGAAAGGAAACTACAAGAATTTGGAGAAACGGGAATAGAAAAATATTGAGAAATTCGAGAAAGATCATTATGGAACTTGGAAACTAGAACGGAGAATTGTAGGAGAAATATTTGAAAAATGATTTTATTCAAAAAGAAGAATACGATAGCTTTGGCGAAAAATATAAAATTCTATGAAAGAAAAAGAGATCAAATAAAAATGCTATAAAAGCTAAGAAAAATACTTACCTACCAAAAATGATATAAGAAGGAACGATTGACAAACTCAGATCAGATTTAGTTATCGTTCCAAAAGCTTCGAAAAATACTCTGAAAAAGTGATATGACGGAGTGTAAAAAAAAGATTTAAAAAATTTGGGACAAGCAACATAATATATAAAAATAAGTTTTTTAAAAATCGAAACAAGAAGAGACTGTTAAAAAAAAATTAATATCGTTAACCACATTAACTATATTAATTAAACAACTATAAATATTTATAAAAAAAAACAATAGAATAGGAAAAAAATAACCAAGAATTAAAAATAACTTTCGCATTTTATTTAAAAAATAATAGAATACGGACAAAAAACTTGAAAAAATGTAACCGGGGAAAACAATTAGAAAAAAAAAACGCTGACACGAGACATCTTCGAGGAAGTGAACTCGCGTCGAATGTCCGTATTGCACGTCTGCGCGCGATGCGTTCGTCGTTACCGTTACGATTTCACGTATTTCGCAATTCGTTCTGACAAATCGTTTCTGCACGGCGGCAAATCAAAAGCTCGTCCATGTGGTATATGAACTGCGTGTACACTTGCCGTGTACAAGCATGGTCGACATTGCGAGTACAGTAGCGTGTTATTGGCCCTGATGTGAGCTGGAATCAAAGTGTCCTCTCTCTCTCTCTCTCTTTCGATGCACGCACATCGCTCGTCATGCAGCTCCAATGCGTTTCTCCATACAACGGGCAGACTGCGGATCTGCAGCAGTGCGTCGATCTGCGCGCGCGCAACGTCGTCATAATCTATTTTCAGCGGCGCGGTGCCCTCGCCTTACGGCGTCGCGTCATATTGGACACGTTGAAAGTCCAAACCGAGTGCACGTGTGTGTAGTCTTCGAACCAAAAAGGATAAAGCGAACAATAAATGCGATAAAGCTCTATCGATGATAAATGTATTCCCTCGATATGACTTTTCGTATTTTATTATTTTCGCCAACCTTGTGGACGACCCACTATCCCTCGTACTTTCATTGGACGGTTTATAAGTTGCGCAGTTGGAGGGCAATGAAAAAATTGCACATTTTCTCATTTTTCTTTATTATCTAAAATCTCATATTGTAGTTGTCAGTTATTGCATGTTCATCAAGACACACTTCAGATGTAGTAAAAACAATTCCATTGTTTTCTGGAGTTATCCAATCACAAAATTGTCGCAAAAGTTTGTTTAGCACGAAATCTCATATTTCTAACGCTATATAGTGAAACCCAATCGGATTTATACAACACGAGATAGGTACAGATAACTAAAGCTAACTATTGGCAAAATCATGGATTTCTTTTTGCTAAGCCTAATTAAATATGATCAAGAAAATTTGAGACAGAAGAAAAAAACTATTCGTATTGCATTCCAACCATGCATGCCTGAAACTCGCATCTCTACAAGCCCGACGGATGTTCACTTCAATCCCTCATTTTTAACGATAACTCAACTCATACTTCGCAAATTCAGATTTCAGCCCAATTATCATATCGGATCAAAAAAAAATTTCATTGAGAAAATTTTAAAAAGTCGTTGCATTCGATACGTATTTGAAGCTCGAATCGCAAAAAAAAATTAATTTTCACGATTCTCTTTATAAAATTCCATGTAGGTATCGTTTCATCGAAATCGCGCCATAAAAATATATATATATCTCCTCAGCTACATGAAAAATCGTAGCAATTATTTTTTTTTTTTGTTTTTTCTTTCCTGTTGCAGATGTCGACAGCCGAACGGGCCAGTATTTATGCCAGTATGCGAATCAGGAGCCAGTAAGATAGCCAGTATAAGAAGAAAAAAAGGACGAGCCTACGTAGACATATCCATCCGGTGGTCGCGTCACAATAGTGATAATAGCTCGTGAATTAGCGCAATAATCAATATAATATCGAACAATAATAACAATAGTGACAATAAAGAATAAATAATAAATCAGTGAAAATAATAATAATAATATATGTGAAGATGAAATCAACGAGAGAGAGTTTTTATTCAGTTATCATTTGTTCGCCAATCGGAAATCCAAGTCGATGAAAACCTGTGCAGAAGTGATCGAATCACGAAACCTCGACGAATTTTCGTAAGGTCGGGGATTAAAAAAAAAAAAAAAAAAAAACTATACATTGCCATCTCGTGTGCGTCGTGAGTGAGTGCTGATCGTATACATATATATGTACGTGTGTATACGTGTGCGCGGGTGTATCGCGAAGAGGAAATTGAAAGATCAGCGGGAGAAGATATATCGCAGCGCTTGTGAGACGGTGGCTGGAAACGCTGACTTACATCGGGAGCGCCAACCTGCAATCAAGGTTCATGGTTTTCATGGTGAGTCTGCATGGATGTACCATTTCTTATAAATTTAGCCAAAAGAAAAAATTATTTCTCTTGTGCTTCGTTGTTTCTGTTACATTTTTGCCTTTTCACTCTTTTATGCAGTTTCGATATCAAATTTAGGGCAACCTTATCACGTTGTTTTATCGTTTATTGGACTCGATCATAGTTGATTATTTTCCTCCCGTTTTCGATAAACACGTTCCGGCGCGATAGCGAACGAAGGAAAAGACGATTTTTCTTCCGTTGGAGAAGTGTCATTCCAGTCGTTGTATACAGGCTGATTCAGGCACAGCCTGAATTCAGCCAGTGTCATTACCAAACACCCCTAAGCGATTTTTCAAAAAATATATCTGAATTTTCAAATTTTCCGGCTAGTGGCGCTTTTTTTTAGTATTTTTACTATTTTTTTTAAATTCTCAGCGAAAACAATTTTCGATGAAAATCGCCCCGTCGTAGGTGAAATAAAAATTCACTTCGATTCAATTATTACGGTCCACGCGTGAGCACCAACCGTGACCTTGTGCAACATTTGTGACATGGAAAAAAAACCCTGACCTGACCCACCCTCCTCCTTTATTTTCGTCATACGAAATCTTACAATTTTGAATCACCCTGTATATTTATATATACTTGCATACAAATGCAGTTTGCATCGTATAAATGCACCTGTGTGCACCATCGGCATAAATACACGTATGTATACGGGGGCGTTGCCACAAAGACCGCACAGTTGGTCTTTCGATATTGCTGCCAAGCTCGCATAATCTTTATTCGCCCGGTGGATTACATCTGCGCCGTCCGGCAGCGGAGACACGCGCGATAAAATGAAATCTCTCGATCGGAATATGTTCAATCGTGCATGTACCTATTCATGCCTGTATACGAATGAATATATATATGCAGGGATACGCGTATGTGGGTGTACAATAAAAGTGCATTGCGCGCGCGTGCGTTATTCATTCCTCTTCGTTTTCCGTATATGCGATGAGGCCACAATAACCGCGACTCGGTATTACGCAGTCGCGTCGTCTGCACAGTCCGCGTACTCTCGAACCTCCCTAGGACTTTTATAAAACGTTTTTCGATAGATTCTTAATCTTTAAAAAACATTGTTTGTAGAATTTGTTTGTTTTCATAAAAATAAAATATGTGCTTGTTTATTTTAATATGTATTGGCGATTGATGGACTTTTGAGAAATTGGACAAATCGATTGTTATTTGTAAGAAGGTTATTTTAAATAATATTGAAGTTTGGAATTTTGAGCGAAAACGAGGTTTTTCATATTTTATAATTTCCTTTGCCTGATTCGCCATGAAAATTATACATTTTTATTTGTGTTGAATAATACGATGCTTGTCACGTTCAATTTTTTTATTTTTTTTTTTATTATGACTTATGAAAATGCCTTGGTACGATTTTTGGAAAACGTTGGCAAAATTCGGCAGTTAGACTGGGCAGGATGAGTGATAACGATAACATGGAATTGAAGCAATATAAAAAAAAGTTTTTGTTACATGCCAGTAAAGCAAACTTCCAGTCAATTTATCAGGATCTATTTATCTACCTAATTATAATCTGAAAGAAAGATGTTTTTAGCTAACCATCGAAACGAGAAATCGAAATGAATTTTTATCGTTCCAACGATGCAAACTTCATCACGTACAAACTGATGTAAAGACTTCGGCGTCGAAACTTTTTCAAAATATATTTTTTCCCAATTTACTCATTCACTTTCCAAATAAAACCTTTTCCTATTTTCCCTTAGTTAACCGATTGAAACTAGAATTCAATTCGATAATTACGTGTCTATTTTTCTACATCCTATCGATGAATTTACAAATCGTTGCGACGCAACGAAATTTCTTTTCTCATTTTTTCATTTCTTTAGTTCCATTATATTACCAAAAATTTTTCTTCGTTTTATAATTCCAGATTATCACAATAAAGATTCAAATCATTATTGAGGTATTTTACTTTCGATTTCGGTGGAAAAAAAAAATACAAAAATTGAATAATAATCTTCTTCGTTACGCCGCAACATTGCGAACTTCAATCTCGTCTACATCTAATCCTACATTACATTCTTAAAAAAAGCTGATAGACAAAAATTCCATACCACACACCCACCAAAGTGCACACCCTCCGGGCATTGGAAAGCAATTAAAAAAAAAAAACCAAAAAAACAAATTTCGTAACGCTTACAATCAGCCACCGAACGTATGAATATCTACTGGCAAAAGTGGCTTTCCTTTCCGTTATAGTCCTTCGCTCGCGAGCCGGCTCTCGAATGCTTGACCATGTGCGCGGGTGTAACCATATAAATATCCCTATGTATCCAACATTATTCATATACGTATATAGGGGAAGTCGGGAGTTGTAACAAAATACGGTCGAGTATAAATTGGCCGTAAAGTGTTCTCGTGGTCCGGGTTGTTGGACGTGAACACACTATGAACACATTTACATTTATACGCGAATGCAAAATATACACGTAAACGTACACACAGATATATCTGGTCGGGCGAACTACCGGACGCTTGGTCGCGGTTTTCTTGACCCCTCTACACGCTAACAGGATTCACAGGACACCAGCCAAGGAACTGCCACTTTTTCACATTTCTCTCTTTCCTCCGCGATATAGCGGGATATAATCGTAGAATGGGACGGGTATGGAAAAATAGGGGGGGGGGGGGGGGGGGGGGGTGGTGGGCGGGGGGGGGGGGGGGGGGGGGGGGGGGGGGGGCAGGGGCCGAGGATCATTGAACGATCGTCAAACTCCGAGTAGAAATAAGCACGATAATAAGCGAGCATTGTTGCGTCGTGTTTTTTAAGCAGTTTACATATTTTTTTCTTCCTCCTTATATGGGCCTTTCTCTACTAACAGGAAAATCATGGTTTTTTACTTTGGCTATATTAATGCATAGTTTTATTTATTGAAACACATAATATATAACCTGTTATATAAAGAGCCAAGCTTAATCAATATTTAGAATCATAATCATTTCATAAATTCGGTCTAAAAGCCACTAAAAACAGTCCTCTGTTATGTCCTAATTCCGGATCGAGTATGATTCGGTTCGGTTTTTATTCGTTGTATTAAAAAATGTAAAATCTTATAACTCTATGAACATAAAGAATATTGAATATATAACCCTGTCGGGATTTCACGACCCGACCCTACTTATTCTTTTCTTTTTTCCTCTGTTTCTACCCTTTCTTCTCAGTTTATTCATACTTCTTTTATAGGTTTATATAGTTTTTTTTTTATTTTTCCATAGTTTAGTTTTTTTTTCGATATATTATTTTATATTATTATTATCCATCCCGTTGTCCCAAATTACGACTAGGGCATCATAAATTCTATCATCATCTCTTCCTCTTTCGCTCTGTCTCCCTCTCTACATATTGGTTTGCCATCTTTTTTATCCCATTAAAAATAACGCAATAACATTTACGTACCATTTAGATGTGTCCACAGGTTCATTATTTGCATTCGAAATTTACAATTGCAACTTTGAACTCCTATAGCTTTCATCCCTATTTTCTCCTAGTTACAAAACCTCTCTAAAATAGAAAAAAAATATGCTATAAGTTATTTTAAAAAAATGTCGAAATACGTTATTCTTTTTTGGAAAGAAAAAAGGAGCCGACCCTTCGGAGTTGTTGGGATGGGTATGTCATGAGGTAGCTAAATTTCTGTTGTCGTCATTTTTCGGGCCACCCGGTATATATATGTCTTTATGTGTATATGTTTATACGCGTTTACTATAAAACGTGTACTATATATATATATATATATATATATATATATATATATATATAATATCTACTATATAAATATATAGTTACGCCGGCGGCCTCATGCGTGAGATTTTCCTCCGGCCCTTGAAGATATTCTCTCGACACGATCGCCAGCCCGGAGGTCAAAAGTCATCGTGACTCGGAACATTAATAATCGTTTTCTATCTTTCTAAATGCTGTGTGCGGGGTGTGGCTGTACATGTTACTATAGCTAAATCGTACAACGAGAAATGATGGTTCCGAAGCCACTTGATTTCGAGCACCGTCTCTACAGTAGCCGATTATACTCTCGCACTCAAAATCATCTAAATACGAAAAATCTCAAAGTCATTTCACTCAAAGTCGAATATATCTATACGAGGATCATTCCTAAAACCCAAACAAATACAAAATTAACTCAAACTTAACGCAACGTTAGCGTGTGTTTAATAAATGTCAAATAAAAATACAAATTGTTGCGTTTCGAAATAAAATTGAAAAAGGACGAAACGATGTCATTTGAGAAAAAAAATTAAATAAATTGCACAATGATAGTTTAAAATATTTTTATTATTAAGGTCGGTGAAAATTCTACGGGCAAGTTTTCTCGCAACCTCTTTTTTTCCGAAATATCAACCATTTGGAAAGTCCGTGGGTATTTGCAAATAATTTGTTTATGGGAGAAAATCCAAAAATAAACACGCTCCGGAGATTTTTGGACTTGAATAATATTTGTTTTTTTCGTTCGAGATAATTTTTTCATTTTTGTGATTATTTTAAGATTATTCTAATTGTTATTTTTCTTCTTTTATAATTTGTACTTTGTTATTTCTATTTATATTAATTTTTCGATTCTTTCCTTCTTTATTATTTCTATTTTTATTTATTTTTGTCGTAACCATTTAAGTTACAAAATGCATTTAAGTGTTAAAACATTCGTTTGTCGTCGATACAATTTATGATGAATTAAAAAAATGTCTTTTTCACCGTGTACCACGAGGGACAAAACATGAATTTTTCTGCATGTAATTTTTTGACCCTACGCGTAGAGATGCATAAAAAAATGTAGCTTTCGTGTGCATTTCAATATTCGCGACGAAACATCGAACGTGCACTTTGATTACACATCGATAGTCGTATTATCTCGCGCTCGCGAGAACTTTCACCGCGACGAGGTGCGACGTAAAAAAAAAAAAAAAAAAAAGTTCACACCAAGACCGTATTGATTTGTATCTGTTCGGGCTGGATGATATCATAGGAATGTTTCCTCGGCTGCCTTTCGTTGCCGCGCCGCGTTATTGCCACCGAATTAATAGGTCATTCGTGAGAATTTCTCTCGCAAAAAATCGCGCGCGAATGATCCATAGATCATTTCTGTATTCAGCGCAGGTATACAGGTGAGCAACTTTTCTTAATCGTTTTTTTCTTTCTTTTTTTTTTGTCCAACAATCGCGATCTTTTCGTAGAGATTCTTGACGAAACGGGCGTTCTAGCGATTCGCGTGAACCCGTCTCGAGTGTGTGTCCACGAAGTGTGCATAGTTCAAATACCGCGAAAGTTTTTTTTCGTTGCCTAATTTCTTTTTTTTACGTATTCTCATCTCGTAGAATCAGTCTTTTTCTATAAGAATCTAGAACGCTCTTGTTACCAAAAAAAAAAAATGGTCCAATAATTAATAAAAATCGGAATAATAAAGTACGACCCACGAAACAATAATAATATCAAAATATTCACTAAAATAATCATAAAAAAGGGGGATGAAGTGTATACAATCAATTCCGAATAATCCTTTGAAATTTGTCAAATAAAAATAATCAAGCCAAAGTGATCAGATAGAAATGGTAAAACAATAAATAACCCATAAAAACTAATGAAATAAAAAATACAATAACAAAAACAACAACAATAATAATACTTTAGTAATAAATCATTATTTATTCTAATAATAATAAATTATCAAATACAACTAGGACAAAAGCATTATAATTAAATATAAAAAGATTAAAAAACTAAAACGGTCAAATCGAAAGTATCGCCTCGTCCTTACGCGACATAAAACATTATCCTAAGAGAATAAATAAACAAATCACGGATTAGAAATTCACTTTTGTACCTGACATTCATCACCTATATGCGAAATCGTCTTCGAGCTCAAAAGGGATACGAATTTAATTATGTTCAGTCTGGTGTGTCTTCGCTATCATAGCTATGTGACTTAAAGCTGCGCATCGGCTTCTGTATGTACGTTAAATGAATGAATGGACGTTAGAATGAATGAATTAATGAATGCACGAATGAACGGATGTTAGTTGAGTGAAATACGTTATTCCTCGATCGAAATCGTTTGCTCGTCTTCCCCGTTCCCCATGCTCGTAACCGCCATTTCCCCCCCCCCCCTCCCTCTCGCCCTTACGCGGCTCGTCCTTCTCGTCTTTCTCGTCCTCCCATTATCGCTACCACCTGCAGCGCGAAGCGAATCAGCATATTTAGCATCCTCGTGGATTTAAAGCTCCATCGCTCGCGCCCTTGTATACGCAGACGACATTAATTTGCTTTCGAACATGCATGCACACACATGGCCCTCGAGGCGCGTATGACTTATATACGAAACGTGGTAGCGAAACAGTGAGAACCACTAGTGAAATCGTGCCCTCCCCGACGGCTCCTCTGACCTTTATTTTCACTCTTCGTTGGCCCTACGCATTGAATTAAAAATTCAGTTCCCACCCCAGTGCATCAAGAGAGGGAGATATCGCATTCTTCTCCGTTCTGGTGTCTGACGCCCACGCTGCGTTACTAATTTCAATCGAAATATTCATAGGCGAATCCTCGATCGTTCGCAAACGATTTTATGTAGCGTCTTACCAGCCTGGAGGAGCGCCTTCGTTCCCTTGATTTTTTTCTCTCTTCCGTTTTCCTTCCTTCCACGCTTTATATTTATGTTTCATCGGTGGAATATTTAATTACCCGTGAAATTCGATTTGATAAAATTTTGAGTAACGTGTACGTGCGTGTAGACGCGAAACGGAAGTATTTGGGTTGAATCTTTCGTCGTTGGCGTCCAACGAATATAATCTTCTTTTTTTTTTTTTTTTTTTTTTTTTTTTTTTTTTTTTCTTTTTTTTTTTTTTGTTATGTCGAGTTACGGTAATTATGAAAATTGTTACGCGAAATGAATTTACGATGAATCATCGGGTGGTTTGATTTGAGTGGAATGTAAAATACTTTCAACCGAAATCCAGTGAAAAATTGAAAATATATTTGATTTTCTTTCAGTCCGAATTCAAAGAAAAATTTTAAAGTATCTTTAGTCTCTTGTAGTCCGCGTGTATCGAAAAATTGAAAGGCATCTTGACAATTCTTTTCACACGAAATCCATTGATAAATCGAAAAGTATTTTCTCTCTGTCTCTCTCTCTTTCAGTCTGAATGTATCTAAGAATTGAATCGTAAATTCAGTCTGAATGCATCGATGGCATTGAAGATTCTTTTCGATGTATTTCCGGGCAATATCTCGGTGACGTTTCGATCAAGAGATTTTGAGGAGGGGCGTGGTAGGAGCGTGTGGATTCACGTACACGCGTCATACATTTTGATTTACGTTGAGCCGGGGTAATAACCGCGCGGGTTTTTTTTTTTTTTTTTTTTTTTTTTTTTTTTTTTTTTTTTTTTTTTTTTTTTTTTTTTTTTTTTTTTTTTTTTTTTCCTCTTTTTTTGCGACCCGACAGACGACGCGTTTTTCGTCTCGACGACGTTTTCGTCGTTTCTCCCGTCGTCGTCGTCGTCGTCGTTGTTCTCTATGTATAAGAGAATGGATAACGAAACGTTCAACGATCCAAAGAAGAAATTTTGGGCTGCGCTTCTTCAACGTCAAATATATGTATATAAAAGTAGCCAGGGCGACGAGAGTCGTCCAGGCGAACAACTTCTTCTGCCCACACATGTTTGCGCTGCCGGAACAAAATAGCGTGCGGCTTTTAATTTACGAATCGTTAACGTCGCGCCGCCCGAGAGAATGTGCACTGCGCTTGTTCCACCCGCGACCCCGCGCGTTGCAAACCGAAAGAAATTCTTTTCTCTCTCTCTCTCTTTTTCTCTCTCGCTCGTTCTGCCTCTTTCTCTCCTCGTATAGCCCTCGTCTCAACCAGACGACCGGTACCCCTCGCGTTACCAACTTTAGGGCCAAGCATAAATTTAAACGGCGTTAAAGAGGTGCCAAATTTTTAAATCACCTCCCGAACGATCCCGAACCTCGTTTTGCGAATAGAAATATATTTATTCCTCGAGGTAGGATGTGTGTATGAAATTCTGTTTACGTATTAATAAAATTAAACGAATTTGCAGTTTTTTTTTCGTCGCTAGAACATAACGAAAGTTTTCTTTTTTGTCATTATTGTACGCATATGTGCAGCAGGTTCATTGATATTGCAGTCGATAGATAGGAATTTTGGAAAATTTTTGACTGATTATCGTAGATCAAATTTGACGAGAGAAATTTGGGAATGTAGGAAAGAAAGTTATTTCGTTGTGTCTCAATGATGGATAATTCATCGTTGGGATTGTTATTATTGATATGTTAAAATTTTCTCATTCCCTCCTTTTCGTACTTCGATCGATAATCATTTTGTTTTAAAGGTAAATATGCCATTAGAAATTTCAAAAATGCAGATATATTACTTTTCATTACACGAGAGCCATGCAAACCTCAATTTCATTATTTATGTTCGTATCTATATGACAAAATTGGGGAACTGTTATTTCAGAGAAGCTCCCAAAACTTTACAAAATTCATAATTGAATTTGTGTCCAGACAGATCCTAGACATAACCTTTACCTTCAGGTGGATCCAAAATTGATGTTAAAAACAAGGGCTTACATGATCATAAAAATGAGAAAAATAACCTCAACATAGAAATGGTTGTTTTACTGAAATCTGAGTCTTCAAAGTTGTTTTTCCCCTCGTACATACACGTATTACTCAATACGTAGTTTAATGTTGTGTTCCATAATACCGTTCGATATATTCGTGTGACTTCGTGTGCGTCATTTGACGTTCCAGGCCTGAGCAAGTGCCTATATTACGAATGAATATTGGCAATAAATATCATGTCCACGCGGCCCACTTCCTCGTAAAACCTCCACGAAGAAGCTCCCTCGATTCTGTGTGGATGCGTACGTATATTTACGCACGTACGTACATATGTATGTTTGCACATTCAAGAGGGTATTTTCACCCAGCATCCTGGCCTCCCTCCTTTATCTCTCCCCCTCGCACTTGAATTGATTCAAAATTTATCATTATCTATATTTCTCTGACATTTTTATTGTAATTTTTTGAAAAAGACGTTTTGAATAATTATCCCAGTGATTTTTGTAGTTTAATTCATTCCAAAATGAATTCCGTCAGTACATCCAGCGGTAGCTCTGAAAGTGATGCAGTCGTAGAAACTGACTCTGAATATGATGAGCACTATGACAATTCAGATAGGATACCTGGAAATTTAGATACGAGCTGCATATTTTGCGAAGCCAGTTATTCTAGCGACATACGTGGTGAAGAGTGGATTCAGTGCCAGCCTTGCAATTCATGGGCTCATACAGCCTGTGTAGGCCCTGAAGGCGATTATTATATTTGTGATTTTTGCCGTTAAGTTGAATGAAAGTCCAATCCATTTAATTTGGCCCCCAGGGGGCCATATAACTCTCACCTAATCATAAATTGCGAAACTTTTGTTTTCAAGAATAAATTAAGTTTTTGGTTATTCTGTTGTTATTTTATTTATTCTACAGTTAGGCATGTATGAGTCAATGAGTAAGGATCACTATGACGTATTTGCTTTATTTTTAAGTGTAGTACTTTTTACATGACGGCTCAAAAACAAAGTAGGGAGCCACATTACCACCTTCTCCTCTAATAAATGGGTATGCAATGAAAATTATGTCCAACTCTTTATTTTTAACATTATCCAAAATTACATTTTGCGGATTTAGCTTGCAGATTGTTAAACGAAAATCCTCAAAAATATTTTCGTGTTTTTCGTTGCTCAAATCTGCCGAAGAATTTTTTTGGGAAAATAATTTTTCGTTTCATTGCAACGATGGTAATTGCAGCATTTCTGTAGGTGCACGTACGAGAAAACCACTTTTAACTCGCTGTATCTCGAAGCCATAAATTCTTTGGAAACGAATAATTAATTTTACGTACAGGGAACACTTTTTACTATCATCTCTTTATGAATATCCGTATATTTATCTGATACTGATTTCGAAAACACCGCGGTTACTGTAAAAGTGTTCCTCGAAGTCGAGTGTCTTCAATAATAATTCTTCTCCACATATTTACGCGAATGTAAATATTCCCATCCAGTGATCTCAACAAACGTCCAACTTCCGTCCCCTTTTTTTTTGATCTACTCCCAACATCGTCGTAATCGAATACAGCAGTTTGTCTCCAGCGTGCAACTAAACGTTTTCATTGTGTTCGAGAGAGTAGAAAATTCGTGACGTGTGAGGTACCGTGCAAGTGCAAGAGGGTTTTCAACGACCAAATTCTATATCTAATGGAGAAACAATGATGCGGGAGATCAACGGCAGACGGCGCTGAAGAGTAGAAAAAGAATGGGGAAAAACGAGAAAAAGAAACTCGTAACGGGAAAATCAAAGGCTCCGAACACACGTGTAGGACGCTGCTTGATACGCGGCTCTTTCTAGTTTCTGCTCCCTTTTTTCCTTCTTCCTCTTACTCCGGGATAAACACAGACGGCGGGCGACCGCGTGCGAGGCTAAAACTTTTTTTACTTTTTTTTTTTCTTTCATCTTTATATGGACTTCACTTTTCTAACTCCCATCGTCTGTATCATTATAGCAATAATTATTGGCTTTTTGGTCCCTCGACGTGTACCTACTTTTGCCGCGGCAGCTTCACTGACCCTAGCTCTCGGCGTCCAAACGCCGGAATCGTTCCGGCATTTACCGATCGTTTTATACCGTTGAGAATTTTTTAAAATATATTTTTTCAAATTTATTGTTTTGTTTTGTATATGGCGATTTATATACGTTCGGTTGATGTGATACGTTAAACGATACATGAAAAAGCAAAAATGAGTTTGTTTGGGTTTGTTTGGGTTGGTTTATCAATCCTTTTTTTTTTTTTTTTTTTTAGTTTGTTTGGGTTTGTTTAAACATATTGCTGACAGTGATTTTTTTCAATTTTTATCCATAAAGCAACATAAATAATGCTGAGTTATATATGTACCTATGAAACATCATAATTAATGTTGAACGTAAAAGTTTTAATTGAAAGATCAAAAAGAAAGAAAATCAATGTCTTACTCACTCCTGCACTGTCCACTTCGACGTTGGGTCATTCTTTATCTACCTCGTTCGACAGTCGTTTTTGATCTTCGAATACTGCCAAAAATTCGAACATTTTTTTCCTTTTTTTCTAATAAAAAAAATACGATTTCCAAGTTTTCCCGAGTGCATATAATACTGAAAGTTGTCAAACATCATTCAAATAGTTTACCTTGAGTAGCAGCGGTGCAACGAATCGATAACATTTCCTGTATCGTTTTTAACGAATCGAATTCAACTTGCCGTTCTTTCTTACCGACTGAATTCTGATCACTCGAGTGCCCTAACACTCGTATCTCTTTTTTGCCACATTTCGGAAGCGAGTACGCGACAAATGATGCAATTGACCCTGGTTATACCTCGAGACGATTTCAATACTCGGGCGAAACGCGGTCTCGACTCGTGAGCAACGATGATTACATTAGTGTCGAGAATTCAAGAAATTTATGTCTCCCGAAGACGTAAATTAATTGATCTCACAGTCGAATCCGTACGCGGTCAGCTCGAAGTAAAAAAGGGGAATATCTTTTGGACATTCGAAAAACGTCGTCGAAGCGAGGAGAGGAAAGGGAAAATTACAGAGAGGAAGACGGAGTGAAAGAGGAACGAGAAAAAAGAGAGGGAAAGAGAGAGAGAGAGAGAGAGGAAAAGACAGATTCATTGATTGAGAGAAAGAGGGAGACAGGAGGAGTTAGGTAGAAAAATTGATTGAGATCGAGAAAAAAGACGAAAAAGAGGGGCGAGAGAGAAACGGAGAGGGAGAGGAAAGGAGAGATGGTGATAGGGAATGGATGTCGTAGAAACAAAAACGGTGTCTCATATTTGGGCCTAAATGTGTGTATGTGTGTATGTTCATACGTGGAACCGGTTATACCACCAAAAGTGGAAAGATTTCCTCTTTACGCATTCTATCTCTCTCCCTCTTTCTCTCATCCTCCTCCCCCCTCTCTCTCCGTTTTTCTCCCTCTTTCCCTCCCTCTCCCTTCCCCCCTCCAGTTTATCTCTTTTTTTCTCCTTCTGCGTCTTCACCGATTTCGTCGTAGGGTCGCGGTTCCCCAAAAACCAACAAATGGGACCGACGTTTCTCGCGTTTACGTTGGAGTTCAATTATGCGCGCGCAAGAAGGAAAATTTCCGGAAATCGTTGCGCAGCGTGCTCTCGCGTCTGGTGAAAAAAAGCCCGGTGGCCACACGAGGATAACATTAAAGGAAAGTAATTAAATAAAAAAGTAAAGAAAAAATCAGTAAAGGTTTCGTGCCGAGAGACGATCCTCGAAGATTGCACAGCGAGGAAGAGGGCAATCGGAGATATGTCGGATGTTTCTCCCTAGATATATCCCCGTCACGAAATCATTTAATCCCCGCTCAAAGATTTAATTGACACACGCGGAAAGAAAGCTGGTTTTGGTTGTAACTGATGCGTCCACGAAATATACGAGGAAAGATGATTTTTTTTAAAACTACGCGTCCCTGCAACCACCTGTCCCCATAATCAACGTTATGACAAATTTCCTGTCCTCCGAATCACTCATAACTTCGAGGACAGCCCACGTGAGAATTAAAGCTCCCGTTCGGACACGATTTTTGAAACGCAAAGATCTTTTTTTTTTCTTTTTATATTGACTTGTTTCTATTGTCTTTTGAGACACTTTTTGCCTTTTTTAATCGAGCAGCTCTACCAGAATATCCGAAAACATTTGGTTAATTGATGCACATCAAATTAGTGGAAATTTGCAGCTATTTAAATAAAAAATCAATTTCCTGCCCCCATAGATGCGGGTCATCTGCATGAAGTTTTGAGAATAAATATTTAGGTTGGTTTATTCAAAATTTGTTCTTTTTTTAAATGGGTTCGAGCTCATTCCTCTAGTATCGATTAATTGCAGGCACGGGTGATCCCATCGGAGTACTGTTAATCGTAGAATGTCTGCGGAATTCCGAAAATCTTGTCGCAACTTCGGAATATTTTAATGCTGTATTTCGATTCGAATTTTCAATGATTATTATTATTATAAATGGAGTATTTATAATAATAATAATAGTAATAATTGATGCATATACAGGGTGTCCCACGTAAGAATGTCATCCGTGAAATGGGAGATTGGAGGAGAAATCCTGAGGCGATTGATCATCTGGGAAGCATGTATGCCAGATCAACCTCTGAATTGTTATTAATTTGGAAAGGCAGCCAATCAGGCACGCCCTTTGAGCGAGCTTGGCCTCGAAATCATTATTATATTTAGACGTTTAGTGTCATATATCCATGTCGATGTATTTTCATACCTTGAAGACAAATCCACGATTTAATTTGCCTTGAAGTCTCAATTTTTAGGGAAAAATGTCGATAAAATATTCTAGAAACGCTTTTTCGCATTTTTCCAGTCTAATTTTGTACTTTCAACAAAAACTCGGGCATATTCGTGATCAGCAGGAAATTTACCATTAAATAGACCCTTTTAAGAGTTTTAAACGGAAAAAAATATTTTTCGACTTTCCCGGCCACTTTTCGGGAATCTGAAAAATCTTTAAATTTCATCAGGTCGTAGGCTGAGCTTCTTATTAGCTACGGAGATTTATTTGGTGGGTTTGGAAAAGCTTCTTGCCTGACTTAAATAATAGCGTTGGATTCATATCGATATCTCGTATAGTTTTCCCGCAAAGTCCACTCGAAAAATCGCAAAAAAGAGGCAAAGGGGTATGTATGGAAAAATGTGCAAAAATCGATGGTCCAATCGATGGTCCAAAAAAAGTTTTTTCACTCAATCATCGATAACTTTTTTTCCTTTAGAATTTCGCACTCTACTCTGTGCTCAATCTCTTCATTATGATTTTCTCTTTAAAATGCTTTTTTAATGATTGAAATCCGATGTTTTTTCGATTTTTGGCAGAATTTCAAAGTTGGACCATCGATTTTTGCACATTTTTCCATACACACCCTTCGCCTCTTTTTTTACGGTTTTTCGAGTGGACTTTCCGGGAAAACTATGCGAGATATCGATACGAAGCCAACGCCATTTTTTAAGTCAGGCGAAAACCTTTTCCAAACCCACCGAATGAATCTCAATCGCACAGAAAAATGCCGCTCTACGACTTTTTGAAATATCGTGATTTTTGAGATTCCGGAAAAGTGGCCGGGAAAGTCGAAAAATATTTTTTTCCGTTTTTAAGTATTAAATGGGTCTATTTAATGGGAAATTTTCTGCTCATTACGAATATACCCGAGTTTTTGGTGAAAGTACAAAATTAGACTGGAAAAATGCGAAAAAGCGTTTCTAGAATATTATTTTGATATTTTTCCCTATAAATGGAGAGTTCAAGGAAAATTAAATTGTGGATTTGTCTTCAAGGTATAAAAATACATCGACATCGACATATAACTAAACGTCTAAATATAATAATAATTTCGAGGCTAAGCTCGCTCAAAGGGCGTGCCTGATTGGCTGCCTTTCCAAATTAATAACAATTCAGGGGTTGATCCGGGAACCATACTTGCTTGTATCAATCGACTCAAAATTTCACCCTCAACCTTTCATTTCAGGGATGACATTCTTACGTGGGACACCCTGTACGCTATATGTGGCCACACAAACTTTTCTATTGATTCCTATGTATCTTGCCACCATAAGATAGCGAATACAGTTGAAGTTCAAAGAAAATAATATTTCACTAATCAGCACATTTTTGACACCCACTACTACTACCGGCTTTCCGGCGAAACTGATCGTAAATAATTTTCTCTACGATCGAAAACAGTGAATATAACGAAGAAAATAAAAACATTTCCATTGCGCTTTAATTTTACGATGCGAAACGCAATATACCGTGTTTATTGATTAATTCGTAACTTTGTGGTGAAAAAAGAAGACAATCTTTCCCAAGTATATAAATATTAACCAATAAATAAACGTGGATCGGAGTGTTTAATTAAAAGTTTATCTTATAAGCTTATCGTTCCTCGTTATCCGTTATCAGGTTTTTCATCGCCACGTCGCGTTAAGCACACTTTTGATGACGATTAAAATTTGGCTGTATTTCCCTTACGCGTGCTCTTGCTATACAGTTTTGTCCAAAAGTATTAGACACCTTCACCAAACGTTCTTCGTTAAGAACAGTCGCGGTTCTAATTAAATCTGAAAGTTGGAACTTCGAAATATTCATTTAAAGAACAAACAGTCAGCCTATCTTTAATTATTTTATTTCTCAACTCGAATAAACACTACCCACGGGGACGCGTATTCGGATTATTACAGGTTGCCTAATACTTTTGCACAAGACTGTATATGCGTGTATTCGTTTATATACCTCGTTCATCGCGCGTATTCGGTGTTTCATACTGATATATACACGGTGCGATGCGAAAAGGAGAGCCCCGTGCAATTACAACGCTAATAACACCATTTGTATCCCATAAGGCGGTCGTGAGACAAATCGGCTGTCCAGCCTTGGTGAGTAATTATACCGCTGTAATTATCGAGTCTCGCCCGCGCGCGAGCGATCGTGCTCGTTCCTTCGTTCCTTCGTTCTTCTCGTCCCAACGGGGAGCAGCCCGAGATTCGACGAGACGAGGACAGTCGCTTGAGATAGATACGGAGTCAAAGATGAGTCGAGTCAATAATGAGAGCGAGAGGGATGGACAATGAAAAAGCAAAATTTGAAAAAAAATGAAAAAGTACGAAAGCCAATGGAATGTGGAATTTCGCACGATATCATCTGTGGTTGGAGTGGGGGGGGGGTGGATGTTGAAGTTTCAATGAGATTAGGGAATTTCTCGAACTTTCTAGGATTTCAAGACTAGAAAGATTCCTTTGTGGTGAATTTCGAGAAGCAGAGCTTGAGCAAACTCGTATGGGGTTACCCCATCGGGTAAGTGTCCGCACTCTCTTTATTTCTGCAGATTCTGGGGTGTTTAGTGGTTTACTGAAATCAGCCAGTGTTTAAGCGAATAAATAGTTGGGATCGGAAAAAGATCATGTTTCAATGTTGAAATGAAAGAACGCAATTGTTTTTTCAATTTTGATTGAAGAGGATGGGCTTGAAGTTCGCATCGTTGCGACGCTATGATGCGATTTCATTTTTTTTTATTTCCTTAGATCCATTATTTGGCGAAATATTTTTTTTCAGATTTGAATTCTAGGTTATCACAATAAAGATTTGTATAATTATTGAGGTATTTTATTTCCGATTTAAATTAAAAAAAAACAGCGAAATTAGAAAATAAACATTTTCATTGCGTCGCAACGTTGCAAACTTTAATCTGATAAGAGAATGGGCTTGAAGTTCGCATCGGCGCGACGCAATGAAATTTCTTTCATTTTTTTATTTCCTTAGATCCATTATTTGGCGAAATATTTTACTTCCGATTTAAATAAAAAAAAAAGCGAAATAAAAAAATAAACATTTCCGTTGCGTCGAAACGTTGCGAATTCAATCTCATTGAAGAGAAGTGTGGACAAGCTTTGCTAATATAGACGGTACACAACAACCATCCACGTTTTTCGGCTAACACATAATTATGTTATAATAATTCATACATTTATAACGCAATACATTAAATCGAAGACCAGCCGTTCATTTCACACATAATTCATTTCTTTACAATTTAATCTTCAAGTATATGATGCGTATCCCACACCGGGACAAAATCTGCAGCGTCAAAACTCAAACAAATTTTATTCGAACGTAATAACGACGGGAATCGCCGCGAGGCAAATTACAAATTGAATGCAACGAATTCGTCCGATTCGTCTGCGGCAGACTGTGACCGATAGCTCTCTTGTGTCGAGTGCGAAAAAAAAGGAAACCGCCGAGATAGGAGCAACGTTGTACTAAATGTTGAAGATGACCAGATTTGCGCCCTTCTGGCTCTCAAATCGCGTGTGTATTCACGCAAACGTGTGTGTGGGCGTTCGTAACTCTAGGCCAGGTCCAAAAATGACAGAGTGCGTCTATCAATCTGTTTTAGAAGTTGCCGTCTCGCTCGGCCTTACGCTCGCTCTCTCTTGTTGACGATTCTCTCGTGGGCGGCTCATTTTGCCACCTGGCCCGTTCACCGCGATCTTGCAGGCTCCAAAACTGTGGGAGCCTCGATGAGGACTCTTCAACGTCCGGATATACAGGCTTGCTCGAAAAGTGACGTCCGAAAGGAGGTTCGCGTTGAAACTTATCGATATCTATTAAAATCTCACTCTCGGACCAGTGTTATCATCATTTTTTTCAAATCGCGTTGAAATTTGCATTTTTACAATGCAACGTATTTTTTTTCATTAATTTTCATCGGAGATAAATTATTGCTAAATTGATTTAGTATTTTCAGTATTAAATCATCATGACTTACAAAAAATGTTCATACACAAGAAAAATTGGTTTTATTACAGTTTCAAGCAGTGAAAGTCACTCGAACGTTTTTTCTAATTCTCTCTAAAGTTTCATCGCCCCGATATTCGGACTAAAAAATTGTGTATGCAACAATCGGAATGGCAAGTTGGAACATTAGGAAAAAAAATTGTTGTATTTCAACGGTGCAAACTTCAACGTCTCGGCAGAATGAAATAGGATGTTGAAGTTTGCATCGTTGGTAGGCAACGATATTTTTTTTTTTTTCTATATTTCATATCCTTATATTTTTCTGTTTACTCAAAACATTTGTTTGTAAACTAAAGTTGTGAATTTTCAATTAAAAAAAAGGCGAGAACATTACTGCGATTTTGGAGCCCGAAAGGAATATAATAATTAACTTTGGAATAACCCAAAGTTTTTTTTTATTAAGTTTCCGAAAATGACTCAAAAAATGTTAAGTAATTTTCGTGGTATTTCGGCAATGAAAATTTCGGTTTTATAAACGTATAAAAAAGTAGGCGATAACGTAACGATATAAATTTTTCTTCGGGGCGTTACGCTTTAAACGATCCTGTATAGACTTATATGAAGACGGAGGCTGTGGACCCACGTCCCCGTAAGCGAAAGACCGAGCCAGACGAAGCCAGATTTTGTTCGCGGGTCACGGGTCATTCGTTATACACTCTCGCATCGTATACGCCCACCCACTGTAGCATGCTCGCTCTTTGTACCTCGATATCGTTCTCTCTCTCTCTCTCTCGCCCTTCGCCCCTGGTCCTCTCGTATCTTACGCTATTTCTCGGTATACACGCACGCATACTCTCGCACGCCCATTATTAACAACTTCTCGTGATTACCGTCAATCCGTTAATTAAAAGTAATCGTTTTCCGCACCTGATAAATACACTCCCGAGCAACAACGTTATACGTAAGATACACGTATACACGTGAATCTCGTTTCGAATTCGCTACCGCAGCCAGAAATAAAAAAAAGTACATTGTAAAGGATACTCTTATATACAGGATGATTCACAATTGTCGAGGGGTCTTCGATCAGCACTTACGTGTCATTCACGAAAAACTTTTTTTTTTAGCCGTGCAACGACGTTTAGCCATTATATCTTCAGCTCGAAATTCAATACAGAGTAAAGGCAAAAGCTACACGCGCAACCATTTGATCTTAAGCGATTTATCTGCGCAATAATAATAAATAAATAATATCGTTTATATAGCATACAAACAAAATTAAGTTCATCGAACAAAAAGCGACATCCGCCTTAACGAAAATAACTAAATTGCGTAAGTTTTTTCACATTCGAAATCATTTGTAATTGATCGCTGTTAACTGATTTTTGTTTTTAGTTATTCCGTTTCCGATCGATATCGATTTTTCGAAACGATCGATAAATCATTTTTAATAAAGCATTAGAAAATGACTTGTTTCTGAAATCGGTTTAACGAATTGCTGTAGTTGAAAATAACGTCTTTATATTTTGAATCATCCTGTACTTATCGATACACACATATAGGTTTAACCTCTCCACGGGCCGATGCACTTTTATTCCAGAAGAGTGATTTTTGATAGAACATTTTCTTCTTCGTATCATTATTTTTCTTATCTCTCTCCCTCTCTCGTATTCACCGATTTTATTTTATCGCTCTTTCAGTCATACTCGTCTTATTTTCATGGCCACGAACTCCTCTCGATCGGTCGTTCAAAGTCGATTTAACGTTGAAAGAAGTTCCGATCGAATTGGCATCTCGAAGTTGCAAGGGAACATCCCGAGAAAGATTTTACGAGCTTGGAACGAGCCCATTTCTATGGATCCTCCGTCCCCACCCCGTCCTACCATTCTCTCTCGCTTTTTTTTTTGCCTCCTGTTTCCGATTTCTCGTACACTCGTTTTCGCTCTTCGTTTTGCTACGGAACGACCACCGTGAGCGATGTTCTATGTGAATCGGGCGCGCGCCACTCTCGATTTACCGTCGACGCGACGCTGCACTCCTCCCTCTCGCTCTTGCCCTTTTTGCCACGGAGGGACACTTTTCCCTCCGGGCAATGGGAACTCCGCTATTCTTGCTCCTGCGAGGGAGCGTTTTATGGTCTTGCGGGACAACCACCGATCGTGCCATTCGTTCACTAACGCGCGGGGTATTCTCATCCTACTGGATGATTCATCGTATGAAACCGTTACTTTCCATAATTTCGAGAAAATTTCAGATATTCATTAGAAGAGAAAAAGTAATTGTATCTTCTTTTAAAGTTGCGAATTTTCTTACGAAATTAACAAGTTCGATTTCCAAAACAAGAAAATGTTTGATAATGCGAAGTTTGTTTTTTCGTATATTGAGATTGCGAATTTCGCAAAAATTGAAGTCGTAAATTTGCATAATTGATTATGAAAACGAATTAATGAAAAAGATTGAACAATTTTTTTTTTTAAAGACTGAAAATAGTTTTTTTTTTCAAACGACTCTCAAAGCGTGATGGAAAAAAAGTCGTTCTGATTTCAAAATCTCGGTCGATCGTTTTTTTTTTCTTCCTTTCTCCGCGACTCACAATCAGGTTGGCTTTGCGCAGGTGCGATGGAGATTGTCTTCGCGGCGAGCATTATTAACATTTTACTATGCGACGTACCGCTACGTGTACTATAAAGAGGCGAATATACGTGGCCCTCTCTAACGGAAGTGTCAACGCGTCTTGGCTTTGGCACGTGCGAATATCTTCGGTATTAAGAGGCCGAGCGTGCGCGTTTACAATTGTACGTAAGTACGCGTAGAAAGATCGATGCTTCGCCGAGGAAGGCCTGCCTCATCGCGGTAACGTGGCAACCTCCACTGTCACCAGATCTTCACGCAGACGCCTGTCCTTTTCACTGCGCCTCAATACAAACCCAGAGCCGAGAACATCTCGTGGTGGACTCGAACCGAAAGGAGAGATCTCGGTGTCTTATTATCTCGCGATTCCTGAATAATGTCCGGGTACACCCGTCAATTCCCGCTTACAACGTATCTCCTTGACGCCTCCCGTGCGATGACGTTGAAGTTTGCATCGCGCTGGACTCCAATTGTATATCGAAACGCTTACTTCGGAACGCAACGAATGTTTCAACGATTAGTTCCTTTTTTAGCCATGTTTGGGTTAGGAAAGTAACCCGAATACTTTTGATAGCTTTTATCAATATTTGCTCAAACTTCCAGAAGATTTCAGATAAGGTACCTCACATATGTAAGGCCCACATTATTTGTTTTCAAGTAGAGGAAAGGAACCAAATATGGAATAGTATCCCTAATGTGGAATACCGTCATTTCTCAAAAACTAATACTCCTAGCTACAAAAAACAGTGATCTTCTGTGTCTTTCCATCATTATACTCGCGTACAGTTTTCAACTTGTTAGTCGGGCAAACGTTGTGGCCGTGGTGAGAGTGTTTCCTTTGGTGGTGTGGGAAAAGTTTTTAAGCTATGTAAAAAATAAGTATTTCTCAAAACGTGAT
>JAPYZJ010005361.1:0-11706 GCA_030522765.1 Ophioninae sp. B BG-2022a
TTCGTAGAGGTTACTATTAGCTTCAGTTTCGTTTGTTGAAAAAATTTTTACGATTTTTTTTCGCCGAGAAATTCGATTTTTCGTCCGGATAGAAAAATTCTTGGATGCCTAATACTTTTGGCCAAGGCTGTATATATAGATTCTTCGTTTTCCCTCGTGTCGACGTTGATACGAGGGTCTGCCTTCAACGAAGATGAAGAGGGAGAAATAGATTTAGCGACTTTCGGAGACCCCGGACTACTAGCATAGGCTCACTCAATAGCTTTCTCCTAATCTCGCTAATCTGCTGCTTCGAACGTTTCGTCGAGTCCGTTAGGTTCTGAATTATGTTGTGTTTCGTAATTCGTATATATACGTGGCATTTCCTATATATGAAAAGGGAATTTCGAATCTGTTATATTTATGCAGTATTGTCTATCACCAAATACTGTCGAGTTATTTCAAGGACGATCCTTAATTAATTGAAACCGATTGTTGATTTTGGGGTAAACTATATACAGCCTTTATGTAAAAGGAAGTATTAGGCTATCGTAATATAAATATTGACAACGTGACAGTGTTTCGAAAAAATATAAATAATTATATTATTAACAATACTGTTGATTAAATTAATATTTGATCGATCGACCTTTAACATTACTCAAACATTGTCCTCAAATAATCATAATAATACTACTGTACCATAATAACAAACAAAAATAATATTGTTCGTAAATATTTCGAAATAAAAAACCCTCAACATTGTCAAGATCATATAATTATATGAAAAAAAAAAATGAAAGAAAAAAAAAATCGAAACACAACAATTTTGTTTAATTCAAAATATACCCCAACCTGCTGATTACGGTTACGTTTTTCCTAAAATCAGTTTCTCTGAACAGCTGGGCTTAACTTTCAATCAGTTCTCGAAATAGGCACACAAAAATTGGCACCGTTTTTCGTTTGAGGTCATCATATACGATTTAATGAAAGAAAAAATCAATAGCAGGTCAATAAAAATATTTGAATATAAAAGTATTACAGTTACGTAATTCGGGGACGGTCGACGTTTCTTCTGAGGCGTTTTTACTTAATTATCTATCCGGTTGGTAAAAAAATTATTCAAATTCAGTCGGCTGTAATTTTGAATAATACTTGAGACGTTCCCGACGATAAGAAGGTACGAAAAAAAAATCATAAAAAAAAAACGACTGGGGGTGAGGGACGTACGGTAGGGGGAACTCGAAATTTCAACTTTGGAACTTTCAAATAATTAACTAACGTATATGTCTGGCGGCGACAGTTTCCTAACTGTAGAGGGACGAGACGATGAGGGATGCATATATATATATATATATATATATGGGGTCTATGGGGTCTTGACAAGTCAAGTCTGCTACACAGACCAGATTGCTTTTAATTTTGCCGACGTGATGTAGTATGCGCGTTTAGGTGGAGAACACGGAGAAGAATAATGAAAGGCTGGAGAGTGCGGAAAAGAGACTGGTGGCCCGACTCGAACGTTTCGCGACAAAAGTTTGGTAATTAAGTGGTCGACGAAGTCTCGTGGCCACAGGTTGATCGAGACTCCGTTTATACCCATGCCAAATATTCTGAGAGCGACAAAGAGCCTATGGGTAAATGGGTGAGGTGGCATATGAGTGAAACACAAACACACTCATAGAGAAAGAGAGAGAGAGAGAGGGTAGAAAATGAACGTGATAATTAGCAAGTTAACAGACATGTTTCTCGAATCTTGGTACTCAGGATGTCGTTATCATCGTTCGAGATATTGGCTTTTATTTATTGCCATTTTTTCGTATTCGTTTTTTGAGATTAAAAAAATTGATTTTTTAATTTTTTGTTGTAAAACGTTTTTTTTTCTATTTCCGTTTTTATTAGTTATTTTTTTTCGGTGTGTTTCTTACTGTGTCTTCTTCAGTGTCTTCTCTCTTTCGTCTCGCCAGTTCGTTTTTTTTAGTTAAAAAAAAAATGATTTTTTAATTTTCTCTTGTAAAACGTTTTTTTTTCTATTTCCGTTTTTATTACTTATTTTTTTTCGGTGTGTTTCTTACTGTGTCTTCTTCAGTGTCTTCTCTCTTTCGTCTCGCCAGTTCGTTTTTTTAGTTAAAAAAAATGATTTTTTAATTTTCTCTTGTAAATCGTTCTTTTTTTTTCTACTTCCGTTTTTATTTCTCATTTTCTTTCAGTCTGTTTCTTACTGTGTCTTCTTCAGTGTCTTCCCTCTTTCGTCTCGCTAGTTCGATTTTTTAGTTAAAAAAAAACGATTTTTAAATTTTTTCTTGTAAAACGTTCTTATTTTTTCTATTTCTGTTTTTATTTCTCATTTTCTTTCAGTCTGTTTCTTACTGTGTCTTCTTCAATGTCTTCCCTCTTTCGTCTCGCTAGTTCTCTACTTCTATTTTTTGGAATTGTAAAAATGGAAATCCCATGTGATCCCTGGAAAGAAGTGAGAGCAGAGAGAACGAGGAATAAGAAGCGAAGCGAACCCATTCGTACCTGCGAACGACGATCTGCCATGGAAAATGTATTTACACTGGATACTCTCTTGCAGATAGAGAAAGCTAGGGATACCAACAAAGGGGGAGAAAAATGGTTTTTCTTGAGAATACGAACGAATGAAGATATAAGCTCACGATCATACGAGATATCTCGTATCGGTTCGTACTATAGACAGCAATAAAAATAAATCAATTTTTATTTGTACGTATACCTGTTAAAAGCTTATTTTTTTATTTTTTTATTTTCCACTTTTAGAAAAGTTGCGTTTCGATAAACCAGCAAAAATGAAAAAACCAAAAAAATTGTTTAAGCTGAAAATGATTTCAGTTATGAATCTACGAAAAATGTAATAACTAAAAAAAACTTAGCTAAACAAAAAAATTGGCTAAAAGTATTTAGTAGTGAGTAATTTTTTTCTCTCGAAAAAAAAAATCGAATATTTCGACGAAAAAAAAATCATCCATCACTTTACCAAACGACGTTGTGAAGAGAGAAAAAAAACTATTTTTACTCGAGTCAAAAAAAAAAAGTAATTTCGATCGATTAAAAAAATAGAGAAAAAAAGGGTATTCGAAAAATGTTCATTTCCGAATATAGGGAAAAATTTGCAATGTCGAGTAATACTAACCTTAGTGAAGGTGAGCGTGGCTATTGGCGGAAGCCGAGCAAGAATCGGATAGTAAAAGCTTCCTGCAGGATGCGCCGGATAACGGGACGTTATCCTGTAGACTATTCCCTGAGGTCGAGTCGGCCAATTGGCTGCGGTAAAGGTGAAGCCATTGTCGGTACCACCGTCGAGTGGATCCAGCTGTCCAACATCGGAAGATCGTGCAGGAATTAGCAGAATGCTATATACGAAAGCTAGTTTTCGCTATACGGTGTTTTAATGTACTTTTTACTTGCCCCGTTTTTCAAATATATATATATACAGGGTGACCGGAAATTCGACCTTTTTTTTTCAAAGGGGTTATAGTAGAGGTCATTTGCAACAAAAAATGTCCCATCAACTGGGGGTCGAAAATTGATTGTTATTGAGATATTAATGTTTTTATGTTTTCTAAAGAATTTCCTGACTTTCTGCCTTAAAGAAAAAATTATGAAAAAAATACGCTGTTATAAACAACGATTTGATACTTTTCTGAGAGACCAAGAGTTAGCGATTATTTAAAAACAAATTTTCCATCCAAATTTTACATAATCTGAAAATTAAAAAGCCAATTTTCGACCTCAAGTTGATGGGACATTTTTTGTTGCAAATTACCTCTACTATAACACCTTTGAAGGAATAGGTCGAATTTCCGGTCACCCTGTATATATATGCGTGTGTGTGTGTTTGTGTGTTCGTAAATGTGAGTATATAAAATAAAATAATGTTTTTCGTTCGCAGGATGTTCTGCACTAACGATCCTAATAAAAATGTAACTGGTGACGCGAAGCCGGTAGTTTTACCGGATGAAGTTTTATTGGGGGTGTTAAAATGCAATATAGTTGCATCGATGTATTTTTAAATATGGAAGCAAGGAAAAGTCGAGTGAAAGTGGTACGAGAACATTGAATTAAAGCGATTCGTTTAATTAACTTTTCGATTTTTCATTCAAACGTCTTTTACTCGGTTTTTTAAATTTTTTATTAAAAAATTTGATGAATGAATTAACCCAATTAAGATTTCTACTGACAATACTGCAAAATATTTTTGGTTGATTTATCGTACCTGAAAAAATGAAAACTAAAAATACAAGAGTATAGTGCAGCGTAAGTTGGTTATGACCGCAATGGGCACTATACGCTGCACTATACGCTTGTATTTTTGGTTTTCATTTTTTCAGGTACGATAAATCAACCAAAAATATTTTGAAGCATTGTCAGTAGAAATCTTAATTATGTTAATTGATTCCCCAAATTTTCGAATAAAAAAAAAATACCGAGTAAAAGATGTTTCAATGAAAAATCGAAAAGTTAATTAAACAAATCGCTATTGAACAGGGAAGATATGTGGAGGAAAATAGAATAGGAAGAGAAGGAAGAGGAAAAGGGCTAATATTAAGTACCAATGAAGAAGAAATCAACAATAAATTAAAAAAAAAATATTTTTTTCGAGAAAAATAAAATCAGTGACCTTATCTTTGAATAAACCTCGTAAATCCATTATCGTACTTACCTCCACGGTAACAGTATCGACCCAATTGCCTTCAACGCAAAGTTGGAAAGAATCAACACCAACGAACCAATCAGGGCTCGGATTTATTCTCGCCATGACACTAACGAGAGTATGATTTCCATCGAGGAATGCACTTGCTATGCTGTTGCCCTCACCCTGCGGTATTTGTGGGCCGTTAAAGGTGTTCAGAACACTTGAAGAATCGCCCCCGGTATCGAGACCGTCGGTTCTTCCGGTCTCGACGTATTGGGTCCCTCCGACCGTTAACCTCTCGCCCAAACGATACAGCGAGTACGTCGCGTCGTGGGTTCGCCCTGAAAATACAAAACGAAAGGGCTCTGACATTATTTAACGTTCATTATTGATACGTTCATTTTACGTGATGATGCAATTTTTCTTTTCTGTTTCGCTTTTCTATCTTTTATAATCGAATTGCTCTGCAATTCGTACTATTAATCAATTGCGGTGGGAATACAGGCATGGTGAGATGCATCTGTTACCGGAACTCCAGTGACGTGTTACAGACGTCGTCGAGAAATGGTTAAAAAAAATGACGTTTTGGGGGGTGTGAATATTTTTGGATTTTTTTTGGGTTTGTTTTGGTTTGTTTGGGTTTGTTTGGGTTCTTTGGGTTTTTGAGCAAAACAATGAAAACAAATAAACCCAAAGCCAAACAAAACCAAACAAAACAATGAAAACAAATAAACCCAAACCCAAACAAATCCAAACAAAACAATGAAAACAAATAAACCCAAACCCAAACAAATCCAAACAAAACAATGAAACCAAATAAACCCAAAGCCAAACAAATCCAAACAAAACAATGAAAACAAATAAACCCAAACCCAAACAAAACAATGAAAATAAACAATGATTTCACATGAGTTCTTCGAATATTTTTCACACTCGCTCTACAAGATTTTATTCAATAACAAAAAGTATCGACTAAAAAATTACCGACAGATTGCAAAATACTTTTTTTCTTCGTAACCTGACGTTTTCTGTCAAAAGAATCAACAGCCTGATCGATTCCCGTTTTTTCGAATGGATACGCGAAAACAGTTGGAATTTGTCGTCAAATATGGGACGCCAAAGACCTTTTACCTATGATATCAAGAATAATATTTCACGGTGTCGCTGTAAGCATTATGAGTCCGGGGGTATAACAGGGAGGGGTAGAATCTTGTGCAGGATCGCTTAAGGGAGTCGTTAGCAATTCACCCCTCCCCTCCTCCCTCCTCGTTGCGTTCTCACCGGACGGACCGGAAGCTGCGCGAGATAGTCGAATTAATGCAGACCCAAGGATTTATAGCCAATTAATGCACACCATTCCGTTCTCTTTCTCTCTCTCTGTCGTTTTCTCTCTTCCTCAAAATACCCCCTCCCCTCCCTCCATCCCTCTCTTTCCTTTTTGCCGTGTCTCTTTTTCGCTGAAATAATTTATGGGTCTAGGGCCAAGGGCCAGAGGACCGGTGAGCTCGTCCAGCCAGTGAGGACGAAGAGAGGAAGGAACGCAGAGAGGAACAAAAAAAAAGGGAAGGGACTGGCGAAGGGACCGGTGGATGAAGTGTGCTTGAAAAATCGCATTGCCGCTCTTTGTCGCGGCGTCCCAGCGCTCCCTATCGAAACGGTTCATCTTCACGGGCGATTTCATCGCTGACTCCGCACATGGGATGAAAAAAAGAAGAAAAAAAAAAAAAAAATGCTTAACCATCCTTTTTTCTCGGGACCAACCTATAACCAACAGGAGCTTTGACTGTGTATCGATTCCTTGGAAAAAAGGACGTAAATCGTCCGATTTTTTTTTGCATTTTTTTTGCATTTTTTTTTGCATCCAAAGGGATAAGCACCGAACCCTTTCATTTGCTGGTAACATATACAGGGTGTCCCAGAACTCAACGTCAAGCCGAAACCGGGTGACAGGATTGATTGTAACCATCATGAGAAAAATCAGAAAAAAACATCTGTCCCATGCAGGTGGAAAATTATGGGCGTTCAAGGAAAACCTAGAAATTTGGTCAAACTGTAACCATTTTTCGGTTATTGTGGTTGATTTTTATTATTATTGTTCATTTAAACTTTGGAATCGTAATCCTAAATAACATTTCTAGAATCACAGTCAAAAACAATGACACAATTGCCCCAAGTTTTCTAGAATCAAGACTATTTGTTAAACTATGAATTTATTTTTCACTGTGGTTCTAGAAATGTTATTTAGGGTTACGGTTCCAAAGTTTAAATGAACAAAAGTAATAAAAATTAACCACAATAACCGAAAGATGATTACGGTTCGACCAAATTTTTAGGTTTTTCTTAAATGCCCATAATTTTCTAACTGCATGGGACAGATTTTTTTTCTGATTTTTCTTATGATAGTTACAATTACAAATATGACATTTTTCTGCTTCTCTGTGGTTGATACATCCACTATCCAACGCCGCCTCTCTTAGTACCACCCCGACGTTTTTTTTTCTTCCCTTTTATCTCTCGATTCGTACGACGAATATATCACAAAAAATCTTTCGTCGCTTGGCTCCCTTTGCGGCCGACAAATGTGCCAATAAATTTTATTTCTTTTCGCTTTTTGTCGCGACCTCTGGTATTCGGTAGGTGTAACCTCATCATGAGCCTTCTCCAGTCACGTTTTCGTTTTGCAATCGATGGACGGAAATGCCATCAAACGATGGCACGAGTTTCCTTCTATCGACTGCAAATTTTGTTTGGGTTCGACTTTGCAGTTTTGGATATTAAAAACGTGGGCTCTATCAGGCACTGGGCCTTACATTGATCAGGTACCTCAGATTACATACACATCAGGTTTTTCGTTGCGTTGGAAAAAATGGGGACTGGCAACTGTGTAACTAATGGCGCTAGCATAGCTTGTTCCCAGCATCATCATTGATTGAATATCTATCAATGTCATTTTGTATTTCAAAATAGTTTGACTTGATTGGTCAGACAAAGACTTAGCTACGGTGGCGCCATCTACAATGAGCTTTCACTTGCCAGCCCCGTAGGATGTGAATTGAGATCGTGGAGGCTTGCTAGGCCTTAGCAAGGATTCACCATCTGGTAAAGTAATGCATGAAGGGAATGG
Organism: Ophioninae sp. B BG-2022a; assembly: GCA_030522765.1. Taxonomy (NCBI): domain Eukaryota; kingdom Metazoa; phylum Arthropoda; class Insecta; order Hymenoptera; family Ichneumonidae; species Ophioninae sp. B BG-2022a. The sequence continues at coordinate 7,758 of JAPYZJ010005361.1, forward strand.
ACAAAAGTGGACATGTTCATTGCTGGTTTGAAGGATCCAAGAGGCGAGCACAAACGAGAAAACGAGAAAGAGAGAGAAGAGAGAGAGGCAGCAGAGAAAGACACTGAAAGCTTGCCATATACCGGAAAGGGACTTAATTAGACGCGAAATTAGGGAGAACCGCAGGACCGGCAGAAATGAAGTGTTGAACCGAGAGACGGAACGAAAACGATGGACGAGGGACGTAAAGGCAAGGGGCAAGTAGAGGGACGGGGGCAGGGGGGGGGTCATGTTGTCCACACTGAACTCGTCTATGGTTTTTGATCCTCGGACACTCGCACGGTTTCCTCGCCATTCTCAAATAGGATCGGCCATTGCTCAACCCCATTTCGTTCTCTTCTTCCTCTTTCCCTCGGTAGTTCCACTCAAATACTTTTCTGGTCCCGTCTCTCGACCCTTCTACTACTCACTGAATTTCATTTGCCATTTTTTTTTTATCAGAAACAAATTAAGAGGTTCTCTACAATTGCATTTGTTTTTCGGAATATTCACATTGCGGTTTGGGGTCATTGATAAAAAGAAGCAGAAGATTACCTTTTTATTTATTTTTGATTTTTTTTAAGTTGAAAAATAGAAAAAAATCAATTTGTATGATCCAAAATTTTGAATCGTACTGGCCTGGCTGCAATACTATTTTTTCTCAAATTTTTTTTTTTCGTTCTGGCAAATTTTAAGTACGTTGTCAATAATATAGATAAATAAATAAATGAATTTAGAAAATACATTAATTGTTATATATATATATATTTTTTTTTTTCAAGGATTTTCATTATATAGCGGTTTGTAATTTAAAATCTGGTAGGAAATTACAACTTACGAGGAACGTAAAAGAGTCGAGAGAAGCGAAAAACGAATACACGAGACGAGCAACCCTGTTTTTATGAATATTCACATTGCGGTTTGGGGTCATTGATAAAAAGAAGCAAAAGATTACCTTTTTATTTTTTTGAATTTTTTAAAGTTGAAATACCAACAAAAATCAATTTGTAGGATCCAAAATTTTGAATTATACTGGCCTGGCTGCAATACTATTTTTTCTCAATTTTTTTTTTTCGTTCTAGCAGATTTTAAGTACGGTGTGCAAAGTACGTAAGTGCGAATTTTGGGTACGTTGTCAATAATATAGATAAATAAATAAATGAATACAGAAGATATATTAATTCTTATGTATATATATATATTTTTTTTTTTTTCAAAGATTTTCATTATATAGCGGTTTGTAATTTAAAATCTGGTAGGGAATTACAACTGACGAGGAACGTAAAAGAGTCGAGAGAAGCGGAAAACGAATACACGAGACGAGAAACCCTCGAGTGTCGAAACCCTCTGTCTATTCATATAGGATTTAGTTTTGCACTCTCTTCTATGTGCTCGGTACTGGAAAAGTCTCGCAAATGCAATTATAAGACCTTCGGGGTCCGACGGCAGGATGCTCTCAAATTGCCTTCGTTAATTAGATTGATTAATAACTCATACATGTATATATACACGAATACGTACACCAACAAATGCGAGCAACGTACTGGCATCATCGAGGCCTCGCTTTCCATTCATTAGGACTTCGTTACCATCGGAAAATTCACTGCACATCAATTAAGCAATTGGTACTTCTTCAATCAGCACCGTATTGGCTACTGTCCAGGACAAAAATTGTTCAATCGAAAAATTCTAATGAGAAATTTAAGAGGAAATTCAGGTTGGAGAATCCGGCAATATTTGATGACATTCAGATTGAAGTGCTTGAGGAATTTTTGAAACTTTTGTTAATTTTCGATAACGTTGATTGGTGATTTGTCAGGCTAATTAATCAAATGTTTTCGATTTTTGAGGCAGTGAGAAAAAAAAATCATTACTTTTTCACTCATAGTGAATTTAAGATTTGGGATATTTAAGATTTGGTGTATTTAAGATTTGGTATATTTAAGATTTGGTGTATTTAAGATTTGGTAAACTTAAGATTTGGTAAATTCAAGATTTGGTAAATTTAAAATTTGGTAAATCCAAAATTTGGTAAATTCAAGATTTGATAAATTCAAGATTTGGTAAATTCAAAATTTGGTAAATTCAAGATTTGATAAATTCAAGATTTGGTAAATTCAAGATTTGGTAAATACAAGTTAATTGTCACAAGTAAATTCTGAGAAAAAGAAATTCACAATAAAAACAAACAAAATAAATAAATGTTTCCAAGCGAAATTTTGTCCTACCCAACATTTTTTTAATTCTTAAAGTTTTTTTTGTAAAAATAACGAATATACCCGTGATCGAAATAATGCATAAAAAATAATAACGTTTTTCGAAGACATCAATAATCAGCGTAATTCTCAACTGCTCTTATTTCCTAATTTCCATTTCGTTAACATAACGGTATCAGCACGATTTCAACGAAACAATCACTAATTTGTCTACTAGAAAAAAGTAACGCGATGAGTCAATAACTTCGCGATATACGTTGCTGAAATTCCAATAGCTATTGTAACCTTGAATGAAAGCTCCATCGTTTGCTGATAGAAAGTATCAAGATCAAACACGACCGGATATATAATTTTCGTGGGTTCGTTCCCTCAAGGCTAATAAGTTGCCGGAGACGTCAATTTACAGGCACAAAAAGCCAACCCCTTTTCCATTCATAGGTCTCTACGTACGTATCCGCTTCAGCCGATTCGAAGCCACGAAGTGAAATTCCCTTGAATTACGGAGCCAATGAGAGAACGTTAACAAAGGATAGTTTGGCTCTAATATTGCTTGGCTGTAATTGGTGAAGGGTTTCTCAGACGACGTCTCGGCTACGTCCTATTCTGAACCGTTACTCAGCCAACACCAAAAAGCACCCCAGTCTCCAGTTTCGGTTCGTAACGAGACTACGAGCAAACACTCCCTCGCTACTTCAAGGGTGAGTGGATCGTGCAGATTTTTTTCTTTCCTCATACTCTTCTACGACCCTTCCTCTTTCTTTCCAACTCCTTTCCTCCCCCTACCAAAGCTTTGGCTTCGGTACTTTGCTTCACTCACAAACACCTTGACAAATCGTTGCGCAACGATGAGCTCGCGTGGGAGTAACTTCGTACTCCCAATTCCATCGATGTATATATATAACTTTGGTAAGGGCAGCTTCGGGAAGCCTCTTCAGGAAATTGATAAATTTAAGAGCTCGAAAAGGGCGCGTCGTGTTTGAAGCTCTTGCTGGTTTTTTTTCTTTCTTTTTTTTTCCTTTTTTCCTTTTTTTTGTTTTTTTTTCTTTCCTTTTTTTGTTTTTTTTCTTTCTTTTTTTTCTTTTTTTGTCTTTCTTTTTTTTTCTTTTTTTTACATTCGTGAGCAATCCGTAATCAATTTATTACCGATCGATACCCGTTCGTTTCTCGAATGAAAGTGAAGTAGGTAAAGGTAGAAAGAGGGAGACTACCTCAGTGTAAAGGTCTTTGTTCTTGGCCTTTTTTTTCTGGTACTTGAGGATTCTCTTGAATTTTGGGTTGTGGTCTGAATCGATCTCTTTGAATTAATCGATTATCGATTGATTACGTTTTATCAACGATAACACAGTCACGCAACAAATATTCTGACTTTGGCGACAGTACTTTTTTTTTTGGCGTCGTTTAAACGGAATCTGAAGACCAATTAACCCCATTAGGTCAGCTTGTAATAATTATGATACCTCGAATAATGTTTGAGGATATGGAAAAATCCTAGCTCGATGGGGTTGAATAAACTAGGGATCCAGTTTCATGGACAGTAAAAATATGTGGTAAAGAGAATTTGATCTCCGAAGGATTGTTTGTGTGGTTGTTTAATAAATCGAGTTTATCGAATATTACATATATACAGCCTTGGCCAAAAGTATTAGGCATCCAATAATTTTTCTATCCGGACGAAAAATCGAATTTCTCGGCGAAAAAAAATCGTAAAAATTTGT
>JAPYZJ010005362.1:0-15794 GCA_030522765.1 Ophioninae sp. B BG-2022a
AACGAAATTGTAGCTTAGGCTTCCCCTTTTATGATTTGAATAGGAGAAATGCATAAATAAGATTTTTACTGTAAAAAGGGTCCACTCACAAAACAACAACAAAAACGACAAAAAATTGTCGTTTTCAAAACTGGGTGTCGAGTGTAAAAAAAATCGTAAAATTTTTTTTGATACGTCAAAAAGTAGGTGAATCCTCCCTCTTGAAAATGCCGTTGGTCAAATTGGCCTAGCCAATTTGACCAGCGAAGCCAGAGAAAAAGTGGGCGCGAATTTCGTTTGGTAAACAATGCGCTTTTTCGCAAGAAAAATGAAAAAAAAAAAACAAATAAAATTTCTTAGAATCTATTGATTTGCGGGCTACTGCCCGCAAAACACGAAAATTCCGAAAATATATGAAAAAATTCTGGTCACTTCTACGTGATGTCATGTAATTTTTTTCCTCTTTAACTTTTTTTCATTTCTCCTCTTTCATTTTTTTTTTCATTTCTTTTTTCGAAAAAGCGCGTTGTAGGCCAAACGAAACGCGCGCCCACTTTTTTTCAACGCTCACAGTGTTTGATATGTGACACAGGATTTTTGTGATGTCTTTTCGATTTTTAAATTTGGGCGTTAATTTTTTGTTTATAAAAAAATTGTGAAGTCAAATCGTTCGGAAAAAATCTGAAAAAATTTTCGCATGCCTTTCAGAGATAGTACAACAATATGAAAAATCGCAGGTCAAATCGGAGGGGTGACGTGTCAGACCCAGGTCGAATCAGCATGGAATGCCCCATATACATGAGTAACCTTTTTAGCCGATTCGGGCAGTACGATTCGAAATTACCAAAAATAAGGACCACCCTAATATACATACACTGAGTTTTATTCTCTTCTATGATCCAAAAAAGTACTAAATTATTTTTTTCAGATTTTCAAAGTAATATTTAGGGGTCGCTACCGGCCAGTAAAATGAAAAAAAATATATATATATTTTTGAATAGTGTTTTTATTCAGTGAAAAAAATGATAATCATTCTTAAATCATATAATTAGTAGGGAGTTATGATAATGAAAAATTAACTATGATAACAATGTATGTTTATTTGTACTTGGGTACTTCTGTCTAAAATTATTCACAACTAAAAGAAGGTATTTATTTTGTTCCTCATCGTTCGTAATTAATTTGTTGTACTCTTCCATTAATGTCACTACCCGCTCCGGCAAATCGTTCACTACTCTGATAGAGCATATAATTTCTCTAGAAGCAAACCCTCTAGAAGAAACAAACCCAAACAAAATATTAAAACTTTGATGCTCGGTAGCGACCCCTAAAATTTGATTTAAAAATAAAATAAAAATAATGAGCTCGTTTTTTGGATAAAGTCGAAAAATAAGAAGCACCCTAATGTACATACACTACACACACTTATCTACATATATTTACTTTTTTCATAACATCGAGTATACGTTGCCGAGTATACGAGTATACTTCTGTCAATACGCATAGAAATAAATGTCCAAGCGTTTTCGCAATCATCTTACTTCTCTTGTTTCTTCGAAATCAATTGTCCAAAATAATCCTTATTTTCTGGCCACCGCAATAGCCCCCGATCCTTCAATCAACTCGTATGTACAGGTATAAGGAGCTTATCGATTATCCCACAGTGGGTATCATTCAAATACTTGTATAACGACCTCCCCCCCCCCTTTTCTATATTGATGAAAACTGGCCAATATAACATGAACCTAGACCGATCTGTTTTCACGAGATACGTTATCCTCTCTCTCGACTTAACTTCAGTCCTCGTCCGTTCTTCGATCGGAAAACTTGTTCCTTTGGAATCAGTACTGTTCAAGCGCGGTTTTATTTTTCAGTAACTTTTGAGATTGGGTTGAAATGGAAGTCGAAATTAGGTTCAAGTATACAACGGCGAAGTTGATTTTTTCAATGATGACGATGACGATTATGATGATGATTACGATGACGATCAATGTGGCGGAGGGTTATTGTTACACCCCTTGGGGTACTCTGGGACGTTGCGTAAATATAAAGCAGTGCGATCCTCTGTTGAATATTCTAAAGCCACGACCAGTTTTGCCGACGGTCCTTCGTGTCCTGCGGAAAGCTCAATGCGGCTTTGAGGGAATGGATCCTAAAGTATGTTGCAAAAATGACGATGACAGTGACGATTATAAGTGGACGACCAATGAACGAGCAACGACGAAAAACGAGGCGGAAACGACAACGACGATTACGACAATACCAAACAATCCGTCAGCCCCTGTAGCCATTTATGATCACCCCAATAGACGCCTTCTCGACGATCAACTTTGCGGCCCGATTCCAGAAAGTCGTATCTTCGGTGGCAACGTAACGTCGATTTATGAATTTCCCTGGATGGCCCTCCTCGGATACGCCATCGGAATTGGCACCGTTGACTTTCGTTGTGGTGGCTCCTTGATCAGCAAACGTTACGTTCTCACCGCTGCTCATTGCGTCACCGAACTCTCGGAAGGTAAATAGTCAAAATTTGGTAAAAAGTGGAGGAACTAGTAGGGTCACTTCGTTTTTTTTTTTTTTTATTCTTTCGGAAACGTATTCGGGAAATTAAATCAGGATATTATTTCGTTGATCCAAAAATGTATTTTCAAATTTCCGAATATTCAAAAAGTAGGTAAATTCAAAAACGTCAAATGCTCGTGCAAGCAACAAATAAAAAACGACGTTATCAAAATCCTCGAGTGGTGGACCAACAAATTCTTGAAAATAAATGGTACTTTAGAAAAAAGCTTTTTTAACCGTTTGCGCTGTTTCGGATTTTTCGACAGTGCTTTCTCAACGTCCCCTGAGACTCAAACGGTTAAAAAAGAATGCTGCTGTCTTTGTCTTTTCCGTTTTCCGTTGTTTCTCTCCGGTTCGTCATTCCCCAGCTATTAGGTGTAGTAAAAAGACATCCATGATTTTCCTAATAGATGGTTTCAGTTACCTGTATCTCGCGTCGTAGAAAGATGAGATTTTGTACTGAATAAACTTGAAGGTACCGGACCCATGTAAGGCCCAGTGTCTAATAAAGCCCACGTTTTAAATATCCGAAACTACAAAGTCAAACGGATTGAGCTCTCATCGTCGAGTGTCTAACTTTGAATGGCGGCAATTGCCACATTATCCGCCGCGCTGTGGCGAACCCAAACAAATTTGCAGTCGATAGAAGTGCAAATTGTTCGCCGTACAAAAACTTTCGAAAAAGAAAACTGTTTTCAATATCACTTAGTGAATCTTCATTGTAATTATATATAGTGGTTTATCAGCACTATACATGTCGTTGCCAAAATTTAAGTTTAAAATTGAAGATTATATGTTTTTCTTTTTTTTTTTTGAACGAAGTTACAACGGGTATGGCTTTATTAGGAACAATGGTCTGAATAAGGCCCAGAAGACGCTTTTTTAAAAAAAGCTTATAGTTAACAGTGAACATTGTTTTTTGAACCAAAATTATTAATAGTACGTTGATTATTGAATAAACGATAAAATAAACATTTTTGTTTTATTTTAACATTCATAGTTTTTTTTAACTTAAAAACAAATAAGGTGGGCCTTACATGGGTTAAATATCTTATGAGAAAGTTTTGTGATTGGTTGACTGAAGAGAGGGAGCCGTACACCCTCTCCCCCTTGTCAGCAGATCAAAGTGATAGTTTCCCATGGATTTCCTAAACGGCTTTTCTGAATTTCATGAAATTTGACCAATGTCCAATCGATAGACGAGAGGCTGTGTTATCACCAAATTTTAAAAATCGAAAAAAAATGACAGATTGTATTACCACGCGAGCATCGTTATGGAAATGCTGTCGAATAAAAAGTTTGGTTAATATCACGACTTTCAGGGGAGAAGAGCCGCGTAGCTATATTCAAAATATACATTTTGGGACCTCAACTATTTGAAGCTGTCACTTATTTTAGGAGATCCATGGGAAACCATAATTTGTAGGTATTTGTTTACGATTTCGAGGAACGCAACTTTTTACCGTCTTGAGATTTTATTGTAAACCTCGTCGTTTTCGTACTCCGGAGCAATTTTCATGTTGTGTATTTTTTTCGAAAAAAACGAAATATTCTTGGAAAAAAAATCGCAAAAATTTTTCTACAAAACGAAATTGTAGCTTAGGCTTCCCCTTTTATGATTTGAATAGGAGAAATGCATAAATAAGATTTTTACAAAATTGTCGTTTTCAAAACTGGGTGCCGAGTGTAAAAAAAAATCGTAAAAATTTTTTTGATACGCCAAAATGTAGGTGAATCCTCCCTCTTTAAAATGCCATCAGTCAAATTGGCCTAGCCCACCTACCGGCGAAATGGCATAAAGAACAGTTCGGACGGTAGTGTAACTCATAATTTTATATTAAAAATCACCCCTCTTCCCTATAAATCGGGAGGGGGGTGATTTTTACATTTTTCTTCTTCATATTTTTCCTTTTCACCTAACACATATTTACTTGATCATTAAACTAAAATTAAAAACTTCATTACTCCAGACATGCGAATTGAAGAGTTAAGAAAATAATGGATTTCTTTTTACTACACCTAATATCTGATCCGGAAATGTCTACCGTTCACGAAGAACTTGCCGTTAACGAGGAACACTGTGCGTGTTCGCAGACATGAAGTTGACGCGGGTAAGATTGGGGGAGCACGATTTGGATAGCGATCCGGACTGCGATTATTGGGAGGACGGTGTTGGCTACAATTGCGCGCCGAAGTATCAGGAATTTGCGATTGAGCGAATTCACGTGCATTCCGGTTTTACGAGGCGAAAGTTGCGCAATGATATAGCGATGATCCGATTGTCAAGGGTGGCCGATTTGGGCCCACCGAGCGTTCGTCCGATATGTTTGCCGTTGGGTAACGCCGTTTTTTTCAAACCCAAACGTTTCGTCGTTACCGGTTGGGGCACTACGGAATTTGGCAGCCGAAGTAAACGGCTCTTAAAAGTTACTATGCCAATCGTCGACAAGGAAAGATGCAACCTTGCTTACGGTCATTACGTATCGAAGATATGGGAAAAACAGATATGCGCTGGTGGCGTCCGCGATAGGGACTCTTGCTTCGGCGACAGCGGTGGTCCACTTCAAGCGGTCGCAACTTACGATCGTCAAGGATCTCGAAACATCGTCTTCGGGATCGTCAGCTTCGGACCTCATAGTTGCGGCACTGAAGGCTCCCCGGGTGTTTACACCAGTGTAGCCTACTATCTTAGCTGGATATTGGATACGATGACCGACTGATGGGTCAGGATCACCCTTATACTCGTACAATTGTTTTTATACTTGTCCATTATACCGGTGTACACTAATTTTGAATCGCTGTTTTAAATATTCCTTTTTTTTTTTAATTTCTTGTATAACTATAACTGCGAAAATAATAATTTGTTGATAAAACTTGCATTTGCAGAATGGGGTTTATGATTTTTTGAAAACAGGATCGTCTTGTTTTATCGAATGATTAACGTATGGAAGAGATTAACAAACTTCCCAACAAATTAATCGATCGAGTTGAACGAACTTTGATGTGAATAAATTAAACATACTACTAAACAAACAAATAAAACAAACGAACATATTGAACAAACTTTTTAACAAATAACTTTAACAAATTAAAGTTTGTTTATTTGTTAAATTTATTTGTTGAAAAGTTTGTTCAATATGTTCGTTTGTTTTATTTGTTTGGGTTTGACGAATTTTAGTTTCGCATGTAAGTCATATTTACGATACGAACGAACTTTGATACAAATAAATTAAACATACAACAATAATTTGTTGATAAAGTTTGCCTTTGCAGAATAGGGTTTCTGATTTTTTGAAAACAGGATCGCCGTGTTTCATCGAATGATTAACGTATGGAAGAGATTAACAAACTTCTCAACAAATTAATCGATCGAGTTGAACGAACTTTGATGTAAATAAATTAAACATACTACTAAACAAACAAATAAAACAAACGAACATATTGAACAAACTTTTCAACAAATAAATGTAACAAATAAACAAACGTTGGACTTTAGTTTCTCATTTAAGTCATATTTATTAAAAATATAATAATTAATAAATATTTGATAAAACTGATCGAGAAAAAAAATCTTTCGTTTTGAATTCTAACAATTGAATGTCGAAATCTATACATGGTATAATAACCAAAATCTTTAATATTTATATTCTCGAGGACTGTTTATTCATCTCCAGGATATATTTGACGAAAAAAAAAAAAAACATGTGACAGTAAAAAAAAAACAGTTTCATATTTTATTCAACATGTACATACGTATAGACGATTGTTGTTCGCCTTTTAGGTGACTCGATGAATCTGGTACTTTTTCAATAACCAGTGATTTCCCCAAGTGGTAAAAAAATGGGTTTTCGGTTCTCTCGTTCTTTTATAATTCTTTCGTAATTACACCCTGTAACTTTTAAGTACGAAAATATTTTTAAAAAATTCAATGGATTTTGGATTCGCTTTCATGAATAACATTTTTTTTTTTTTGTAAATTTGTAACTTTTTTTGCACCTTGACGTTTGACTCAGTTATCCTCGGGGGATCGGGAATCTTGAATTTCCTGTGTACAGATAAGAGGAGGAAACGGAATAATTCGAGCTTTTTCTTTACTTCGCGATGGACGTCACATGGTGATCGGTGATAAGAGGATAACGAGGGAAGCTCTCCTTACCCGATTGCGGCGCTCGCCGTATCTCGACCAGAAAGTTACTTTGCATGGTAATCTCTGACCGGTGTGCTTGTTGAAAACGTGGCAAATGTCGAAAGGTGGTGAGTAAAGGTGCAACGAGACTGCCGGATTTATCGCGCTCGGATTCTCGATTCGATGCAGTCCCTGCTCGTCGTTGATGTAGCAAACGTCATCGAGGCCGAAGGTACTTCTTTTCGTTTCGGTTAATTTATCCCCGTCGTCGTCTCGCGTCTCGATTGTTTCGTCCGGCCAAGCGTATCGTGTCTGATTTCAAATTTCAAATCGCCGTCAATTCGTTATCGAAGACAACTCAAGGTATCACTGAATAGACATTGAAGAATCACGACATTTCTTGAAAATTTGACGAATTATTTTATTAATTCAATTAATTACTTTTTTTATAGAGTAATTATCAATTATTTTGATTAATTTTTTAATTATTATTTTTATTTATTTATTTTATAATATAATAATTATTTATTTATACTTAATATATCATCGTTATAATTATTAATACTTATTCAAGTTTATTGATCATTATTTGAAACTGTAAATTATTAAATGATATGAATTGAAGTTATAATTGTAATATTATTAATCGATAGTGATATCAATTCATAATTTTTCTATAAAAATGTAATAGTTATGAATTAATTATTAATTAATTTAATTGATATTATTTCAATTGGTACATTAATAAATATCTTTTCAAAATGTATAGTGAAAAATGACTGATAATAATTTAATTTCGATATTAATGATTTATAACGGTAACTAATTCAATGATATTAATTAAAATAGTTATTGAAATAACATTAATTATTTTATCGAAAACTCTAAATTCTCAAATTTTCAAGAATTTTGGCAATTCTTTACTGTCCAACTAGTAATCCCTTTAATCGCTTTTGTTATCGTTTAATAATTTATAGTTATAAGTTATAGAATGAAAAAAAATTTTACTGTGTAATTTAATAACTTATTGTATGACAATTATCAGTCAATCTTTTATGTTTTTTTTTGTTTCATTTCATTGTATACGGCATTACGTTTTACTTCCAAACGATAGCCCCTTAAATGACCATAAATGAAAAAAAAAATTTCGTGGGAAAAATCTAGCGGGTGTGCTTTTTTATGGTCCGGGTTGAAGCAATATTTTTACCTCGCATAATTCTCCCTGAAGCACTTTCATGACGCAGTGGGCATTCGCGTGATCATGAATTGCCGAACCGTGACCCTCGCTCCAACAAAGAACGATCAGGTTGAATCTCCCATTACCCTCGTCAACCAAATTCCTCGTGTACCTGACGAGAGAATCGAAAAATAAACAGTAATCGGACTTTCAACCGACGTTTTTGCTTTTCCGTCGAAAGCACGAATTTTCGGAATTTTTTTTATAGGCTATAAACTCTTTTTTGAAAAATCTTTTTTTTTACATATAATACTGAGTTTTTATGAATCTTTTTCGCTTCACCTTACTTTGAGGACAATAACCACAATACTAGTATATTTAAGGCAATGATAAATAGATTTTATTGATGAAAAACAATTTATATTTTTATTTTTTATTATGCAAATACACAGCTTTATAAAAATAAAATGGCACTTTTTTTTCGCAAATATTTCGTACAATAAAAATCTAATGCGAAAGTTAAGGTACACTAAATTTTATACGAATTCTTACTAACATTTTATGCAAATAGAATCGATTGCAAAATCGAAATAAATAACTAATAATATTATATAACTATAATTATACAATAAATAAATAACAAAATCGCAATAACTAAGGAACAGTTAATAAAATGTTATTTTTAAAAAATTAAAAATCGTCTACCTTTTTAAATTATTATTCATGACCATTTCAAGCAAATAAAATTGAATGAACAATTTTGACGAAAATGTTATATATGTAAGCCTCTCGACAAATAATAATTCATTATTAACGATAAGCATTCACCAACATTTTATGCGGTCAAGATATTTAATAAATATTTAATAAAAATAAACAATACGCGAACGTTTGTAGGCATTTCGGCCGAGCAAATGAAAATCGAAAAAAAGAATCAAAAAAATTGTGACACAACCTAAAAACAATGAATCCAATATTAGGCCCATAAATATTAACAAATCTCACTGAGGATCGGAAACTTGAAATTTCCTTGTGCAAACTCGAATCACCGTTACATCGAAAGCAAACACTTGTAGAGTTTCACCCATCTTTTTTTTTCTCTCTTTTTTTACCATGGGCGTTTTTCTTCCACGTTTCCTCAACTTTCAATTCCAGCACGGTGTATGACGATGTAACGTGATGCTCCTGATCGACCGGAATGCAAGAGTAGAAAGGGAACAAACGTGAGGGAAAGAAGATGAGGGGGCCAGGAAAGAGGAGGTAAAAAAAGAAGAAATAATGGAAGAAAGAGAGAAACAAATGTTCACTGATGCCCGAGTAAATTCTGTACGCGTCGCGAAAGGCGAACAGTTGAAACTCGATTTTTTACAAAATTTCCTCTTAAGGTCATGACGAACATCGACATAACCTCACAAATTTTCAAAATCCGTTTTTTCGGCGCCGATTAGATTTATAGTGAAAAATTGAGCATCAGTCTTTGTAGAATTCATAGAGACAGAAATAGATGTTTGAATTTTACGATAAAAATGTTTCGTCCTTGAGAAATTGCGATTTAAAAATTTCGACTATCTCTCCCGCACTCGTGTGTCACGTGGTACATTTTCGACAAGTCCTTAAACTTCCTCCTATTCTGATTGTATCCCCAAAAAAAAATGCTGAAGTAATCGCCTAAGTTCTTAAAAAATGTGAGCAATAATTTCCATGAAATATTTGCACTAACTACTTAATAATTGTTATTATCAATGAAATATGAATACGAATAAAAAATGATAAAAGAATTGTAATTAAAGCGCTATGTTTTTGTAAACTTTTGTATTAGCTGTGTGTTTTCGTAATATGTGATTGTCAACCTCCCTACTTACGTCAAAATCTTCGGCCATCGCCGTAACCTTTTGTATCGATAGCAGTGGCTCGCTTTTTAAATGCCCTATGTTTTTTTTTCTGATATTACTACTGCACTGTTTGTAGCTTTTGTTCAGCTCGACTTTTTCGATTGTTTTCATACTCGAGGTTATAATAAGTTAGGTAGAGTTAGCGGATTATGTAAATTCGTGAGAATAAAGAAATTCGAAAGAATGTGAAAATTACGAAATTCGTAAATTCGAAAGGATTTAAAAATTCAAAATTCGTAAATTCGAAAGGATTTAAAAATTCAAAATTCGTAAATTCGAAAGGATTTAAAAATTCAAAATTCGTAAATTCGAAAGAATTTCAAAATTACGAAATTCGTAAATTCGTACGAATTACAAAATTTCGAAATTCGTAACTTCGTACGAATTATAAAATTTCGAAATTCGCAACTTCGTACGAGTTTATGGGTCTCGAAATTTTGAAAAACGTACGAATTTCGGAATTTCGTAATTTTTAAATTCGTACAATTTACAAAATTTCGAAATTCGTAAATTCGAAAGAATTTAAAAATTACGAAATTCCTAAATTCGTACGATTTTCAAAATTTCGAAATCCATAAATTCGTACGAGTATTATTATATCAATTTGTAAATTCATATACTACTAATTTAGTATTTCTTTCTCTCTTTACTACCTCTTCATTTCATGTACACCCTTGTGGGTTTTTACCTTTCCTCCTTTCTTTTCTTCTCCTCTGTTTTTCCGGTTCTCCTCCAGTTTTTCTATTTTTTCGCAACTAACCTATATTGTCGCCGGCGACAATCGACCGAAGCTACTCTATATCGCATTTACCGAGGGCATGGGGAAATTATGAAAAACCCGTATCGACTTAGACGGCGCTGTATTCTTTTGATACCGTGGTGCACAAACTTTTTCTTGAAGTTTTCCTACACAAAGGCTTCAAATTACTGGTCAGATTTTTAGGTAACTTGATGCCCTTGACTTGACCCGATGCCCTTGACTTGACCCAATGCCCTTGACTTGACCCGATGCCCTTGACTTGACCCGATGCCCTTGACTTGACCCAATGCCCTTGACTTGACCCATTGCCCTTGACTTGACCCAATGCCCTTGACTTGACCCAATGCCCTTGACTTGACCCAATGCCCTTGACTTGACCCAATGCCCTTGACTTGACCCATCGCCCTTGACTTGACCCAATGCCCTTGACTTGACCCAATGCCCTTGACTTGACCCAATGCCCTTGACGTGACCCAATGCCCTTGACTTGACCCAATGCCCTTGACTTGACCCAATGCCCTTGACGTGACCCAATGCCCTTGACTTGACTCAATGCCCTTGACGTGACCCAATGCCCTTGACTTGACTCAATGCCCTTGACGTGACCCAATGCCCTTGACTTGACTCAATGCCCTTGACTTGACTCAATGCCCTTGACTTGACCCCATGCCCTTGATTTGACTCGATGTCCCTTTAACCAAACTTCTAACAGGCTTCAAACTACTAACAGGCTATACTTCTCGACTTGAATCCGATTTTCTACCAGAATTCTCCATAAGTGGTAAAAAATCAGGATTTCACTGTAATTGCGCAAAACGAATTTCAAACCTGCTGAGTGAAGTTGACAACCCATTAGAGGCATGTTTCCCAAGAATTTTCGAAAATTGATCGACCCACGTCTTATAAACTAATTACTCTAACGTGTTTTTTTTTTTCAAATTGTTTTCTTCGCGATGCAGAGAAATCTGCGTCGCCGCGTTGCATCGGCAGATATTTATGGCTGTTGTAACAACGTCGACTCGGGCCTCGATACAGCATAACATTATCTCAAATCCTTACTCTCACTTTCGTTATCGAGTTTACAACACTTTTACGCTTTGTATTCGAACTATCGGGAAGCCCCGCTCGTTAATAATATCGAGTATGACCTCGTGGTCATACTCGAGACAATTCAACGCCATTTCGGATTTCGAAAGAATATTTTTGATTTTTCCACGACTCAGGAGGATTCATGATCGAGGAAAAAAAAAAAAAAAAATAATCGAAGGTATCGTTTTGCTGAACGAATTTATCGTAAAGCTGACGATTCCGGATTGAACCGGTTTTTCATTGCGAATTAAAAAAAGGGAAACGCACCCGTGTACACTCGTGTGCGTGTGTCTCCGCGTATCTTGGGCGATAACCTCTTCGTAATCATTGGGACCTTGCCCGGATTAACAAATCCCGAATATGCTACCACGCAGATGTGGCAAAAGAACTCATTTTTTTCACTCGTTAAGGGGATATCTGTTTTTAGCTATTCTCATTGAGTGTTCAGTGTTAAACAATTCAGTGTTAAACAATTGTTACTTAACAATGAGTTATTTAGCTTTGTTGTTCAACTATATTATTTCAACCATTTGTTTTAAAAAAATTGTCAATAATTTCAGTGAAACGAAAAGCAAAAGTCGACCTTTTCGAGCGTTAATGGAACAAATATGAATTTTAGAAAAATCGATTTAAACGTTAGACGAATCAGTTTTGCATTGTAATTATTTTGCAATGAATTATCGATTTTTTTTTATTTTTCAACTGTTTTATTATATCTTTATTTAGCATTTCAAGTATTATAACTATATTATTATTTATATTTAAAAAACTTTTTTTATTGTGTCAATGAGAATTGACCTGTGATTAGTCATCTGCAAACTAAAATTTCTCAACAAATATCCGGCTGATAAATAAATAAAGAAGTAAAAAATAGCAAAGAATTGTAATTGCGTATTAATTACGCAGATTCCTTACAGGGAAAATTTTTTAAATGTGATTCATGCTTTGGAAAACATACAAACTGTTTCCAACAATCGCTAATCGACGAATAAAAAATAAATTTGAAAAAAATGCAGGCCGACGATAAAACTAAAGAAATATCGAATTAAACGTGTAATTAAATTCAAAAAGATCCAAACATTTTCAAAAACATAAAAAATTATGGAAAAATTATTTCAGCAATCGGCAATCGATAAAAAAAAAAGAAACTTGAGTAGATGGATTCCGACGATAAAACTAAACGAATAAAAAAAAAACATATTGCACAAACCCAGACGATCCCAGCCAACGTTTATCGATGTGGAAAAACATTTTTTTACGCAGTTTTTTTTTTGCAAATGTTAAAACGACTTACCTGTATCTGTCGAACTTGGCGTATTTTTTCCAATCCTGAGGATTGCTTTTGTACGCAGCCATGATAGCTTCGACGTGGTCCACATCCACCAGATCGTTATCGAAAGCACTGTGCAACTGTTTTATCAAATCCTCGAGATTCGTAACTTTGTCCTGTACCATTAAACTCCGCGATTTATTTGTTTCCGTAATCGTAGCTTCACAATCGTCCACGTTCATTGTCAATTTTTGGGCTTTCACGATCGCAAAAAAAAAAAAAATTTTTTTTTCGTCTGTTAAAAATAAAAGAAATAAAAGACGAGCAAAAAAAAAAACACGATCGATCGATAGAAATTGAGCTCGATTCGTGAACGATTTTATTGTTCCCACACGTCTGCACTTGTGCGCTGCGTTCTTCTATACTGTGAGCTACGCTTGTGCTAGACCTGTGTTTAGCACAGCATCTTATAGCAAGCTGCGGCCACAAGTTGGAGGAACCCCTACTACTCTTCCCTCGTACGATCGTGTGCCTCTCGTTGCTCGAGAATTTCGTGAAAGAAAGGCACGATCGTTGGTTGTTGCCAGGCTCTTCCGAGCCTCCGAACAGACTACTGAAAATTCACTTTTCTTATCCGACGTCTATTCACGATCGTCAACTGTTTAACGAGCGACATTTCGACCGGTGATTCTCGATCATCATTCCCCATCGAGACCTAATGGACGATGATGAAGAAACTCGTGAAAATCGTTGGGGGCATTTAATGACAGCCACGTTTCTTTTGTTTCGACTTTTAGCCAGCCATTCTACTGTTCGAAGCATTCTTTGCTACCGTTTCGATGTTCTTGTCAAAATTTAAATTTATTATAAAACTACACAAAAAAAAACATTTTTTCAATCCGTCGACGATTTTTTATTAGTTTTGGATTTTACTTTGGCCCCCCCCAAAAGCTTGTTTTATAACGACACGATTTGTAAAGTTCCTTTTTCAATTGTAATATTTATTGCAACAATTATTATTTATTTATTAATGATAATTGTTGTATTTTAAAAATATCTGCTGAAGGTTTGAATAAACTTAAATTCAAATTGAATTCGTCAAGCAGTGTCTGATAATTTCAATACGACAATTAAAAATTCATTATCTTCGAAGTTTCGTAAGGTTATGTTTGAAAAAATGCGTTGGATCGTGATTGATGTTAGGCTCTAATTATTAAAATTGGATTGATGAATTAATATTGTTCTTGCGATACAACAAATAATTACTGGAATTACTTTTGTCCGTTACAAAATTTTTGCCATGAAGATACTATTTTATATCGTTTGTAATTAGTGTATTTAAGGTTTATTCAAGGTAAGCTTAAATTAATTTTTTTTATTAAAACTTTATGAAGATAAAACTGTACTGATTTTTATGAAAACTTTAAACAAGGAAAATTTTTAAGTTTAACGTGTATTGAATTTCATATGAATTCTCATAAACGTTTCATACAAATAAAAATATACAGGATTTTTTGCATAAACGTCACGTGGTTCATTTACTATTAATATTCAATGACTTTTTATGTAAATAAAACGATCTACGAATATTTTATAATTGCATGTATAAGCGAAAGATCGTTTTTGATAAAATTCATTCACGGTAATTTTTACAAAATTCATTTCGTCGAGGTAGGAAGCTCGGTTAAACATTTTATTTGATTTTGATTTTATGAAATATTTTGCTCGATCGGTACGTGTGTCTGTGCGTAAAAGTAAGTTTGTGGCTCACGTGTATACACGTATAGCATTCAAGAATGGTGTATCGACATTCTTCTTAGTATCTCAAAGTAGAGAAAAGGGAAATTTGTTCCCGTTGTAGAAGTCGAGTAGGAGTTTGTTTAGCGTTAGAAGCTATGACGTTTAATTCATAATTATTGGAAACTAACAAAGATAATTCTTTGTTAATCGCTTAAATCCAATTGTCACGACTTTTGCCAGCAATACAATTTTTAATTTTTTTCACGTATTTTCATCAAAGACTTTCGCTCGCAATTTGCCACAAAAATGATGTTAAAAATAATAAAAATAAAGAAATAAAAAATAACACGAAAAAAACTTTTTTTATGTAAAAAAAAATCCGTTGTTTCCCAACGATGCAAACTCAACGCCATTCTCAAAACACCTTTATTTCTTATCACCATGAAAAGCCTGAAAGCGGATGGCAAATTTTGACACGGGTTTTCCTCGTCAACGTCAATAATAAAATTAATCGAAACACGAAGTCAAAACATCTCGAAGGTAAGTCGAAATCCAAATATTAACACAGTTTTCGTTTGACGTATAATAGTTGTTCATTTAATTGGGTCACGTTTCTCAATGATAGTTCTTGAATTCGATCGTTGGGACGAATAAACTTCGCTTTCGTTTACGATCGATTTTTTTTACCTCGAAACTTTAATCACCTACAAAAACTAGAAATTTAGTTGTTGGGGCTTGACAAACTGAGAAACACGAAACACTGTACTGCGTACTTAAATCGTAAAAGAGGGAACACGTGACCTTGAAGTTTGCATCGCTGGAATTAGATGAATATATATATATATATACAGGGTAACTCGACGTATTCCTTGCAGGACGTCATAGTAGGGTTAAAATGCAATAAATTAAGCCACCAAATATTCTACCGAAGTTCAGTAGTTTTTTAGTTACGTTAGATTTTTGATATTGATAATTTTGATATTTGATATTTGATATTGAAAATTGATATTGATTTAAACGACTAATAAAGTTAACGAAATTGTTTTAAATGATTTTCTGACCTTTTTATGAAATGCACTCCTTCCTGTACTAAATCAAACCGATTTTCATAATGTAGTCCATGACTTTGTATTAAGTTTTACACCTTTTTGGATAGCTAGTAAGACAAGGATATTTTCCTAGTAATTTGTACATCAGGC
>JAPYZJ010005363.1:0-11704 GCA_030522765.1 Ophioninae sp. B BG-2022a
AATTATGTTTTTAGAAATAATAGATCTGATCTCAATGAAACGTTAAAATAAAGTTGATTTTTCAAAAAGTATTTTTTATTGCCTTGATCAATGTCACTGTCAAACTTTAAAAAATGTAATATCTTTCTTTGCACTTAACAGATTTTTTTTTATTCTGTCGAAAAAGTATCGTTTAAAGGTATCGTTAAACGTATCGTAAAGGTATCAGTAAAAGTATCGTTTAACCTTCATTTGCTGTGAAAAGACTAGGGGGATCAAAGTAACCACACGTACGGTTTAACATTGCTCACTCACATTTATATGTTTCATCGAAATATTCTTTGTTTAAAAAAATATATAATTCATTGTATCGATTGTATAGTAAAAACCGATATTCCAATTTTTTCCTCGTCTTCGCTACGTTTGTATTTTAGAAAATACGACCATTTGAAGTTCAAAATTGATCAATGACACCCCATTCTACGGTATAATAATAACAAAAAAAATCCATAAACGAAAATAGCACGCGGATTGTGTAAAAACGATGATCCTTTTGACCAATCTGTCAGGTCACCGAAAGAGTGTAATTTTATCCTCGAACAAATTTAACGCGAAGACGAGTATTTATTTCAGTAGAGGAAAATTATTCATACGACGATGACTCGACGTAAAAAGGTATAGAAAGGTGAGATTCGAATTTTATGAATGAATTCCGCGGTCGAGTACGTAAGAATTACGGGGGTGTAAAGAGTGAATGCAAAGAGGTCGCTAAACGTGGGTTGATTCGATAAATCGATTTCAGAACTATGGACAACGTACCTCGAACTTCCGTCTTCTTTGCGATAGTTCTTATAGCGTTGTCGTAATCCTCGGCTACGAAGCGTTCCCTGTCTATTCGCTGAGGTGCGCTAAAACATATAGAATAATTGTTCGCCAACGAGACGAGGGTCTCGTAACCGTGATTCCCGTATTCCGTGTCCGGATAAATGATCGACACGTAAGTCCATTCGAATCGTCTGCAAACAAAATTTTCTTCGATTCAATACGACTCACCAAATAACATTCATTTTTTAAATTCTTTATTTTTTATTTTTCATTTTTTTATTGTCACTGATTCATTCAATTTGTCTTGTTATTATCTTCTTTTTTATTTGCATTTTTCTAATTTTTTAAATGTTAATGTTTTTATTATTGTTTAAATTTAAATATTTTTTTATCTTTTATTGAATTATGATGTAGAGAAATAAAAGAAACAAGAATAAGCAAGAACGTAATTCAATAAATTGAATAAGAAAAAATCAAAATACAACGACATAACAATTAAAAGTAAAATGGTATCAAAATATAAGAAAAAGGATAAAAAAAATAAAATAAAATTTGGAATATGAAACAAAAGTCAACCGTAAGAAATCTAAAAAAGATAATTAGAAAAAGTTCAATCTAATGGTAGTATCGAAATAAAATCAATTTTTCCGTTTATATTTAATGATAAAATTTTAAGAAACGTAATTTTTATTCAACGATATAGTATTCGATGATCGATTAAATAAACGTATAAACTTTTTAAAAATATTATATTTATCAATGAAGTCGATAATAAATAAATAAATTGCTGAACCACCCACTTGAGAATTTCCAGCATTGCGTGAGCTTGATTAACATCGCTGGGTACAGTTCTAAAAAAATGTGGAAATCTTTCTTTGCTGCTGAGTGTCGGTGAAGTCGCCATATACGATATTTGAGGTACGCCGAAGAGTCTCAACATCGAGGCCACCTGTAATACGGATAAACAAACTTTTTTTTTCTCGACCAATAAACAAAAGTAATCTAACGGAAAAGCAATTAAGTAGAAAATCATTGAAGATGTTTTCGAAGGAGAAATTTTGTGTACGAATAATTAAGGACGATGGTGTTTCCAGCTCGTTAGTCGATTCGATCTTCGCTCACCTGCACAGTGACGGAGCTCGATTGGGCAGCAAGCACGGCGACGACTCTGTCGAAACCACCACCCAAAAATGTTGGCACACTGCCATCCAGGCACTGAAATTCTTGCTCGTGATACTCGTTCACGTGAGCTATGAATCCTGTCGTAAATTCATTTTTCCCTTGTTTATTTATTGTTGTCTTCGAACGCATTCATCAAATTGCGTAAAATGAAAATTTACATGGTTTGTATTTTAATTTACAATTTGTTGGATTTATAACAACGTAAATTGCAAATTTACTCGACAATAAGTAAGAAGAACAGCAATATATAAAAATTAATTACGTGGTAATGCCACGTAATTAATTTTTTTTATTAATTACGTGGTATTTATTACGTAATTTATTATTTATTAATTTATTAATTTATTAACTATTGAATTTTACTTATTTAATATTCATTAAATAAGTAAATAAAAAACGAACAATTTACGTGGTAATAAATATATTACCAATGCAAGACAAATTTGAAATGTTGGAGTGAAAAAAAAATGATGGTACCTTTGACAAAATTCAACGCCTGTTCAAGGGCGTAATTGGGATGATCGCAGGAATCGAAAGCGAGAACACCGAGTTTTATTCCTGGGAGAATCGTAGGATCTTTATTGATTTGACGAATCGTATAAAGCATTGCTTCGAGAGGTTGAATGCCGTCTTCCAACTAAAGTCCACGAAACAGTCGTTGACCAATCGATCACCAGGAGTTTCGGAAATGTAAACGACAAATGGAGTTTTAATCGTTATTATTACAATGGAACTTTTTTTTCAAAATATTTTTTACACTAAGGCAATGGAATTGTTCTGAAAATAAATCCCTATTAACTTATAGTGTACGTTGTTTTTTTACGAAAGAGCGTACATTTATCGTTTTTGTAATAAAAAATGGTTACATTTTATTTTCTCGTTAAAAATACAAAATGAAGAAAAGTTTTTTATATATAAAAAGAAAGAAAAATGTATTACATGAATAAAATAATTATTATAAAAATAACATTTAAAAATATTAATAACAATAATACTTAATAATACTTAATAATAATAAACTAATAATGCTTAATAATAATAAAATACTAATTCCAATAATAATTATTATAAACATTAAACAATAAATCAAATTAATAAAATAATTATTATATAAATTTAAGTAACAAAAATACGTTTTTTTTTTTTCAAAATACGTTTTTGTATTATCAAGTCCATCCTGTGAGTATTTTTTTTGTAGCGAATCGCAAAAAACGATCGAGACTTTTGCGATATCCGGCCAGCTGGCGAAGAGCCAGTTCCGCCGTGTACGTCGATCCCTCCGGACCCGTCGACTTGCCGTCGAGGGTGAGTCTCTCCACCGTCGCCAAAGTGTTCGAGGAATACTTTCTCATATGTAGGTATATACTTCTTACCACAGCATTGAAAGACCTTATCACACTCTAGCAGCAGCAGTTACGTGCTCCAGCAACCCCAACGGCTTTATATCTTTCATCTTTTTGACATTCAAAGTTTTCCGATCTAATCTTTCTTTTTTTCCTTCACTGTGCATACGTATCATAGGGCATGTACCTATCCAAGTATTTACAGGTGTATGTAATGAATTACAAGTTTGATTTCAATTTCAAGAAACACGTGTGTGAAAATTAACGATAAAAACGACGATAATGAGTACAGCAATAATTATAAAAATTTCCTACGATTATTTGTGCTGGGTGAGCTTTTTTCGATCAATATCTTGAAAGCGGTCATTCTAGAGGTCGTTTTAATCGTAATAGGTCATTTAAGTTAAATGTAATTATACAAATTAATTACGTTTGACCCCTCATGAAATAGGGGTCAAAATAGATTTTTTTAACTTTTTCCGAATTTGCTTGGAAAGTTTTATGACTTATAAGAATTTTAAAAATTACAGATATAAATTAAAATATATTTTAAAAAAATTAATAAAGCTATTCATTTTTTTAATAAAGACATTTATAGTGAACACGAACCTGGATTTTTCCGCAACTGGATCCGTTGGAGCCCTTCCGGTGGATAGGAAATAACGCCCCGAGCGTGATGTCACCGGTAATGTTGAGATAAATTCCGCCATTGACCAAATCGCTTGCAGCAATCAGCAAAAAACTTAGAGACCACCACATTCTCTGTAACACCACGTACGACAGAAATATTAATAATAATACATTTTTTTTTAATTCATATATAATTTCATCGATCGATATAAATATAGATAATTTTAATATAAATGTATAATGAATTATAATGTAATTAAAAGTATTATAATTCTAGACTACATTATAATATGATCGAATCCAGTTATTATTTTACTTGATTATTAATTTTTTTGGTAATATTTTGTCTTTTTTTCCACATAGAAAAATTTACAGAAAAATTTAATTAGAGTAGTACCCACGAGGGCTATTTTTTACTGATCCACTGGAGTGACAAGAGAGCGCAGGGAAACCGTTGAAAACCTTTGGTCGCTATAAACGATTTTGCTGAAATTTAATTATATACACTATAGAAAATCCAGTAAACGTGACTTTGGGCGATATAGGATTTATAAAATTTCACAGGTTTCCGGTATTCTCCAGGATACACGGCTACACATAGTGCCGGCCCTTCGGGGTACTGATGGCTCGGAAAGTTCATAAATCCCATATTGCCTGACGAAACTAGATATTTTAAGCTCCTGGGGTTGGAATTATTTGTCGAGAATTTGGAACGAAGTTTTGGGGACGCTCGAAAAAAAGGCTTTTTTTATGAATTTTTTTACAAGATTATGAATGAAGATATTTATGCAAGGTTTATTATTTTTAACAAATAAACTCTTGAAATACATTTAAAAAAATGTGTTATATAGTTTCTGCAGTTTTAACATACAAAAACTCCATTAGAAAACAACGCCTCGATCAATAGGTGACTTAGCGCTGCTGTTGAAATTTCAAACTGGCCCGTCTAAAATAGACGAACTTTCAATTTTTTGGTTCAACGTATCACTAACGACCGACTGAACTTGAATTTTTAATGTACATCAAAAAATGACAAAATGCCGGCGAAAACAAAAGTATGTACATAATTGCATGATCTTTTACTGCTTTTGTAAAAAAAAAGGAAAAATCAAAAAGTTAGAATAATTCTAGTTCAGTCGATTGATACAGGTGTACAGAATACATGGTAAAAATTTTACAATAATCGATTCAGTTGTTTTGGATACTTTAGCACCATGCCATGTAAAAAAGTAGTTTAGAGTTACAAAAACACGAAAAAATGAACTCCCGCTTAATCAGCAATGCATGTGCCATTTGGAAATAATATTTTTGAATATTTTTACTTTCGAACAATGTGGAAAAAAATCGATTTTTCGAATGTTCCAAAGTAGATTCCTGCTTTAAACGATAGCTAGATGTATTCTGGTTCGAAGCTCACCATAAAGTGCACTCATGTACACTACCGCTCAAAAGTATTTGGCCACTCAGTAAAATACATTTTAGAAAAGTTTCTTTGAATTAAACTACTTCATAATTATTTTAACTGTTCATTAGTAAGTTTTAGACATTACAATAAAACAGTTTTAAAATTTTGAACTCATCTATGTGTCCACCTTTATTCTTAATGACAGCCTCGCAAAGTTTTGGCAACCACTTCCGACAGCAACACTTATTTAGGTCTTATGACCACGAGTCGGCAATAAACAATAAGGTGTTTATGATTTTACCGTAGATAAGTATTTTGTAATGAAAAATAATCAATGAAACCTAATAAATCGGTTTTTTTGAAAGTACTGTTTGTAACTTGAATAAAATGTAGTTGGTCAAATACTTTTGAGCGCTAGTGTATGTGGTACACTCCAGCAGTCACTCCCAGCAGCAAATATCTTGAAGAGAGCTCCAAATATCGTTTGTGTTTACCAAAACAATTTGTAAGAAAACCCAAACAAACCCAAACAATTTTTGATGAAATTATGATTTCATTAAATAATACACGTGGATACCTACACGCTGATGCGAAGTATTCGTGAAACCCCGTGATGTTGGGGTAGAAACCAGAAGAACGAGGAAGTTTTTTCATCAGACCTGCCTCTGACAGTTTTTATTTCGCACCCTCCCACGGACTTGTTATTTTTTTTGGGGTATTTGCGATGCTGTTCAATCATCGTTTTTCCCCTCGAGTCTTACCGTACTGCGTTTGGCTTCTTTTCATTGCTCGTGTAACTTTTATCGTCATCTATCCTTTTTTACGTCTCTCCTGCTGTTTCGATAATGACCGAGGGTTTTTGGTTAGGCTAGTCGAGAAAACATCTCAATTTACTTTTGGAAAACAACATGGCTTTTTTACGTTTAATCTTGACGAAAAAGTGTCCAATCAAAAAATTACCTTTTTTCAATAATGGATCCGAAAATATGCTTTGGAGGCTAAAAATGCTTCTTTGAATCCGCTTAAAATCAGTCGACAATTGAAGAGGAACAATTGAAGCATATATAAGGGGCTTGAAAATTTTTGAGTTCGAATGCTTCCTATCTCTATCCAGTTTCGTGATGGAAAATATTCATAAAGTGGAGAAGAGAGGGAGAGGGAGAGAAGTGATTCAAGGGATGCTCCTCGACGCTTCAATTCTGCTGCTTTCATATGGAGAGCACTCGATACAGTCCAAAACTTATCGATAGCACGAACAGTCATAGTACAGCCCAAATTTTCTCCAAGGGAAGAAGTTTTCGCTGAAACCTGGGAAAACCTGGGAGAAGGGGGGTTGATTGATCGATTTATTTATTTAACGTACCTGACCCATGTAAGGCCAACCTTATTTGTTTTTAATTACAGAAAAAACTATGTATATTGAAATAAAACAAAAATGTTTATTTAATCATTTATTGAATAATCACCGTATTAATAATAATTTCGATTCAGAAAACAATGTTCACTATTAACTAAGAGCTTTTTTGAAAAAATGCGTCTTCTAGGCCTAATTCAGACTATTGTTCCTAATAAGGCCATATCCGCTGTAAGTTCGTACAAAAAAATAAAAAATATACATAATCTTCAATTTTGAACTTAAATTTTGATAACAACATTTATGATGGTGATAAACCACTAGCTCAAAATTCCGAATTTGAATATACCTAAACTACAAATTTCGTAAGTTTTTGGGGTTTGTTTGGGTTTGTTTAAAATCAAGGGTTTTAAATCAAACTAACGAACCCAAACAACCTCAAATAAAATTTCGTAAACCTTTACAAAATTTGTAGTTTCGAAATACTGAAATTCGGGATTTTGAGCCTTCTGGTCATTCGGAGTTCGGGTTTCCTA
Source organism: Ophioninae sp. B BG-2022a (assembly GCA_030522765.1). Taxonomy (NCBI): domain Eukaryota; kingdom Metazoa; phylum Arthropoda; class Insecta; order Hymenoptera; family Ichneumonidae; species Ophioninae sp. B BG-2022a. The sequence goes on from JAPYZJ010005363.1 coordinate 7,255, forward strand.
CCCCACCCCAACCACTGCACATAATTAGAATAAATATTCACTAAGTAATATTGAAAACATTTTTTGTTTTCGAAAGTGTTTGTACGTCGAGAATTAAGAAACGCATACGTGCGATGGCTCTGCCTTCTATCGACTGAAAAATTGTTTGGGTTTGCCACAGCGCGGCTTTTGCTATGGGAATTGCGACCAATCAAAGTTAGACATTCTACGATGAGAGCTCAGTTCGTTTGACTTTGTAGTTTTGGATATTTATAACGTGGATTTTATCAAGCACTGGGCCTTATATGGGTCAGGTACCTTAATTATTGTTTAAAACCTAGGTCTGCAATTTATGAACAATTTTGATATATGCGAGCAAAAATTTCAGCTGTTTTTCCCGCACTCGTGTGTCACGTGATCCGTCTATCCGGAATCGTACGTAGGGAATACGACTGCTGATACACCGAAAGTAATCAGTCTCCCCAAAGACCACCAAAGTACAATGTTGATAATGGAGAAGTTTAAGTGATTCAGGGCGCACCCTGTACGTCACAGCGACGTATTGGCGAAGAAAGTTACGTCGAGGGATGTCAGTATTAGAATGAAACCATAAAATCAGGGCTAAAGATCGATCGATTCGAAAAAGCCAGACATAAATATTCATACAAGTGAATTTTCACTTTGTCCAACAGAAAGCTTCGCCTCGATCGAAAAGCACGAAGTTTTTTTTCGACTAGCGAAACAAATCTTACCTAATTTGGAGGACGAAAAATCCACCTCCGTAAATTCTCGACCCAAAAGTGACTTCTAATTCATTCCACAAGCCGTGGAAGGAAGCTTCCATTGTCACTTCGACACTCTTGTCATTAACATTTTACTAGAATTTTACGAAACGTCATTTTCGTGGCTGATGTTCGCCATTGACGAAAGAAAATTATGCGCCATCTGAATCGAGCTTTTAGTTTTTATATACGTTCGAAAAATGTTGTTGTAAAATATGCAAAAACTGTTTTCTCATAAGTTATCATAGCTATTGAATTATTTATTGAGAAATTCATCAATAATTCAAATATTGTTAAAAAAAATCGTCAATATTTCACGTATACTTTAGAAAATAATATTCAATAAACAACAATATTTTAATACGTTTAATATTCTATAAACATTTTGGAAATTGGTCGCTCCAATTCTCCAGCTTTTCTAGCAAAGTAATTGAAATATACGAATTAATAAATATAATAACAGTACTGATAATAATAACAATAATAACAATAATATTTTAATAAGAGCAATACATGTAACGATAATAATTGAATAATAATAATAGTTGTAAAATAATACTTATAACAATTGAAATATAAAAATTAGAAAAAAAATGTGTGCTTTCATTTCTGTTTATTATTGGGTAAAATGTATGTTCAAATATTTTTCCTCGAATCAACGAGGTAACCTTTTTTCCGCACAGTGTCTAAAAAAAAGCGATGCTTTGAGCCTTATGAAAAGTATATGAAAATGCAAAAAAAAACATTTGTTTAAAATTCTCTAAACTTATCAACGTTAATACGGAAGGGTATAATTTTGGAAGGGTTCGGAGCGCGTTATATCGCGTGCTGTTTAACAAGATACACGCACCGAACTCTTGCTAAATGCAGGATGCAATCGAGAGGGAGAGGGGGGGGGTACGTTCGCAGTCTGTACGTACATATTATGACCATGTGAACGTGAATTAATAGGTAGAGGTAATAGAATTGCGCACATTGCACGACGTGTACGCTTCGAGCATACAACGGCACGCAGACACCCGTCCATTTACATATGTACATACATTTACATACAGACAGTCTTGCTAGTCCCGTGTGTATTTAACATTAACGAGAGCCAAACGTTGCAGTAGCTATCGTATCCTCTTTTGTGCAATATTCTCAGCTACAAATTTGTTAATGCCTTCATCAAATCCCCAGCGATTGGGAACTCGAAATGAAAATTTCTGACTTTTGATTACTGGAGGCAAGGGAAATCATATTGGATAGGGGAAGTGCAAATTATGTGAAAAAAACAACGAGTAAATGTGTTACTTGTCTGTGACTTTTTTCATCGTACAAATTTATTTATTGTATTTTTAAAAAATATATTTTGAAAGTAATGGGTTGATGGATTTTCTTTCTAAGTGGCGCAGCCATCGATAATTAAGTGTAAGTTAATTTTTGTATCATTTTTTTAAATACTTTTTTTAATTTTTCTCAAATTTTTTTTCTCACTTTTTTCAAATATTTAAATTTCCGAAACTACTGAACCGATTGTTGTGAATTTTCACCACGTATTCTGTACACCTATAGCCACTGATCGAACTAGAATTATTTAAAACTGTTCATTTTTTAATATTTTTTGGGAAAAAAGCAGTGAAAAAATATGCATTTTATTCTTCCTTTTGTTTTTGCTGACATTTTGTTATTTTTGGATGTACGTTAAAAATTCTAGTTCAGTCGGTTTCTAGCGATACATTGAATGTAAAAATTCAAAATTCATTTATTTTGGACGGGCCATGGTTTGAAGTTTTAACAGCAGCGCAGACCCACCTACTGATCGAGGCATTGTGTTTGAATGGTGTTTTTGTATGTTAAAAGTGCATAAAATATTTAATACAATTTTTTTTAATGTCTTTTAAGAGTGTATTCATTAACCCTCACAAAGCCTGCATCAATATCTTTATTAAAAATCTCATTAAAAATTCATCAAAATAGCCTCTTTTCGAGTACTCAAAGTTGAATCCTGCCTTAACTCGACTCGGAATTCCTTATGTGTACTGTCGACGACAATTTTTATGAGCGCAAGTCGAACTCGTGTCTGCTTGCACTTCTCTCGGACAAAGAGCATTATGGGTCAAAAGCGTTCGAAGGGCCTCACTCTCTCTTTTTATCTCTCTCTGTATTTGTCTCAAGCCTACATACCTTTTCCTCTTTTTTCGTCCCTTTTACCCCCGGTTTCTGATCCGTCAAGCTGGATGTTCTACAGAGCAGTCCCTTCGAGAATTTCCCAGCGAAATTTTATGATTTGCTGGCCATATATTATTCCAACCTACCGGCTTTTGCTTCGCTCGTGACGTGGCTGGTTTTGTTAATTAATTGAATAATTGAGCCTGGCATATTATCAATAATTTTCCCGAAATCATTTATCCAGAATAATTCTCCCAACATAAATCTTCCAGAATAATATTTCCAAAATAATCCTAGCAAAAGAATTCTCCGAAAATAATTTTTTCAAGATTAATTATTTGTGACGTAAATTAATTTCGATGTTTAAAAAAACTTCCAGGCCCGAAAATCTTCCAATTCGCATGGCAAATGCACTTTTGCATTCGTGATTGAAAAACCCACGATTCAAGTAAACAAAAACTCATGAAAAAATAATCTTGGGCTTTTTTTCATTTTTGGTTATGTCAGAATGGTTCTTTTACGGATTTTTAATTTTCGTTTGAAAAAGTCCACGGTACAGGGCATTCCGCGAGGTCAAGTATTGAAAGGAGTCGAGAAGTCACGACGCCGAGACGTGATGAGGTCCCGGCTTGCATCGTTTCCGGTCAGTCGGTGTACATAAAACCTGGTGAGCAGCTCACTTGAAATGAACACATGAAACCTGCCTAAGGCTTGCCTCGAGAGAAAAAAAAACATGTATTACCCGCTGGGGAATTTTTTCTCAGCTTTCAGGGATATTTCAACATTTTTCTAATGTTCAAAGTTTCCGCTCAAATTCGTCGATTCACGATAACTCGTTCATTCTCAATTTTTCGTCATTCATTCAAACATTCGAGTCACATTAGCAGACGTGATAATTGTTTGATCAAATTTATTCATTCTGACTGAGATATTTTATGGATTTAAAGAAAAAAGTATAAGCCAATATACTTTATTATAGATACTTTATTGAGGTATTCCTAGACTTTATATATATTCCAGACGCTCAAGAAAAAAATTTGAGATCATGGTACAACAATGGCTATTTTTTTTAATTTCTTCAAATATTTTTTTCTTTTTTTTTTTAATGTAACCCAAAAAATACGATTTTGGTCTGTGCAAAAGTGTATTTTGTTATGTAAAATGTCCTGAATGATAATTGGAGGTCCTTCACAAAATCTCCGAAAAAATCCTTTAAAAACTACAAGGAGAATTCTTTTAACACTACAGTCTTTGAAACATCTCTAATTATCATGACTAAAGGTAATTAATAAAATATCCGAACAAAATCAGGTTCTGGATCACACAAAGGTCTTAAATGATGACTAGACACCCCTTAAAAAAATTCCAGAAGAGAGTCTTTTAAGAATCTTAATTGATTATAAATTATTTTTATAAAAATATGCTCATACAACAGGATGATGTATGTATTCGTTTATTGTTCCCCGTGGGGTTACAAAGACTTCCGTTCACCCTCTTTCAACATTCCTTAACCTAGTTAACAATTTCTTCTTTACATT
>JAPYZJ010005364.1:0-12295 GCA_030522765.1 Ophioninae sp. B BG-2022a
AATATTATGGCACTTGTTCGGCAGATGTGTTTAAAAATATCTACGTTTCATCAGCTATCTAACGAGGTATAACAATCTAGGATTTGTATTACATTTCGTTGAAAAAAAGTAGTTGGGACGCTTGAGGTACACTACCGCTCGAAAGTTTGGATACACCAGTCGATATTTTTTCCCGCACTTAAAGTTTGACAACTCTGCCAAAAAAAAATATATTCGAAAATCCAAAGCGGCATTTTGAAGAAGATACTATATCAGGCTTCAGTTTACTGTATTTTTTTTTTCAATTTTTTTTCTACCCGGTACGGATTTTGGTACGTGGCCATTTTTAGGGCTTTTTTCGACCCTCGCGAATCCGGCGCCGATTCTAAGAAAATGTTTCTATTTTTTTTTACTCAGAAAAACTTGAAAGGGTACACAGAAGCTCCATATTACTTTTTTTTTATTTTTGCGATTTTTTTTTTTGGTAGTTATTTCATTTTTTGCTAAAAACGACAAATTTTGCTAAATTCAGAATAACCCAAGAACGAGAGGTTTTAAGAGAAATTTTTAAGGATACAAAAAACTGCAAAACTGTATTTTCATAATAAATCGCCTGGAATTTTTTCAGATTTTTTCTCTGACATTTATTTTTTTCTCGAGTATTTTTTTCGAAATTTACGAGTCAAATTTTTTTCTTGCACTTAAAACATTAAACCATCACCTTAAACCTACCTACCTTACATTACCTCAAAACATTTAATCGACCTGAAAGAAAAAAAATTGGAATGTAAATTTCGAAAAACGTACTCAAGAAAAAAATTGTCACAGAAAAAAATCTGGAAAAATTCCAGGCGATTTTTTTATGAAAATACACAGTTTTTTATATCCGTAACAATTTCTCTTAAAACCTCTCTTTCTTGGGATATTTTGAATTTTGCAAAATTTGTCGTTTAAAGCAAAAAATGAAATAACTCCCCGAAAAAAATCGCAAAAAATTTTTTAAAAAAGTAATATGGAGCTTCAGTGTACCCTTTCAAGTTTTTCTGGGTAAAAAAAATAGAAATATTTTCTTAAAATCGGCGCCGGATTTGCGATGGTCGAAAAAAGGCCTAAAAACGGCCACGTACCAAAATCCGTACCGGGTAGAAAAAAAAAAAGAAAAAAATATTTAAATACAGCAAACTGAAGCCTGATATATCTTCTTTAAAATGCCGCTTTGGATTTTCGAATATCTTTTTTTGGGAGAGTTATCAAACTCTAAGTGCGGGTAAAAATATCGACTGGTGTATCCAAACTTTCGAGCAGTAGTGTACCTCAAGCGTCACAACTACTTTTTTTCCCCGAAATGTAATACAAATCCTAGATTGTTATACCTCGTTAGATAGCTGGTGAAACGTAGATATTTTTAAACACATCTGCCGAACAAGTGCCATAATATTTTTTTTAGATATCCCTTACAGAAAAATAAACTACCTAATATTTTTTTACATTTCTTAACTTTCAATTGTCTACTACAGCTTATTCAATTAACTGACGCACTATTTTAATGATTGACATCTTAAAGCATCTTATTGCACATGTAAAACTGCAATAATAATAATAGTAATAGGACACACAAAATAAAAAAAATTAAATTAAGTCGCCTAAAAATCGGCAATTTTCAATAAAAAATTCAAAGTCGAATATCTCGAAAACCGTTAAATTTAGGATGAGGTGTTACATAGTCATGTCATGAAATCAGTCAGAAATGATGGGTACTCCACGCCCTTAACGGATGTAGCATGACTTTTCCTGTAACCCTGTATATTCTACATTAACTACCCAAAAGACTAGTCTTTTTTTATTGCAAGATTTACAAATTTAGATCAATTTGAAAAAACTCGAGCTTACTGATCCATACACACTTGTTTTTTTATTTGAACACATCCTTAGCGTTGTGCTCGTGTACACGCATATTACATGGAAAGTAGGCAAAATCTCGGGGAAAGATGGAATTCGCAATGAAAGGAAGGAAATTGTTGATGAAACGCCGGAAAGTGCCATGTTCTCGATATTCGAAAAGTTGGTACCTCGAGCGGCGCTCGCGTATCGCTACGCGAAGTAAAAAGTGCCAACTTCTTCTCGTTTCGATATATCGTTTTCTGGTACGTTTTTTTTTCTTCTTTATATGCCTGTGTATTCGGGTCTGATCGTACAGAACGCAGCGAAGAAACTTTTACGTGAAACTTTCTTCAGTAGAATGACGTCAACACAAAAAGGGAAGGATGACTTCCGGGGACGTTGACTTTCAGGACCGTCCCCGAAGCATTTATTACATATACACGTATCTGCTTTGAAACAATATTGCCACGCGAATCTGTACACGTACGTGAAGAAGATACCAACGCGATACCGAATATTCCCATGTACCTACATTCGATTTATCGAAGGCCTGTCCTTTCTCCCGACGAGTTTCCCGACAAAACTACGAAAAGTTTGTCGAAATGAAAAAAAAAAGCAGTAAAAATTGATATACGCGTGTCCCAATTCACAAAGTAGAACCTACGTAAATATGAAGTATCGACGACGCTGTGAGAAACCAACGTTTCCCGAACAGTAGGCGGGTCATATTTGCAAGCCTGAATAGTTTCAGAACATTTTAACAATTTGGACCGTTGGATATTGAAGTTTTGGATTTTGTTTCGCCTTTTTTGATACTTCGAAACTATGCCCGCGTTTCAGAATTTTGTACGAAAAATCGTGAGGGCTTGCAGGCCCTTTTTTGTCTGGAAATTAGACTTCGTCGTGGTAGCTACCGCATCCTCGTGAAAGAATATTCACTGAAGTCTGTTTGGCAAGAGCGTGTTCGGCGAAAATCGAAAATGATTTGAGACGAGATATTTTATAATAATATATGTATACTAGATGATACAGACCGTGATTCTTTATTATTAATTAGTAGTCCTGTCGCCTCTACTATTAATAATCACTTGGCATATTTTCGACTAATATCATAACTTTATCTGGAAACAACGATAAACGTTCTTTTGTGATTACGCTTGGACAAGCGATGCTTTCTATGCGAAGCACCTTGGTAGGACAGTCCTGCTAGTTGCTCCTGCTCGAATCTGTCTTTCAACAGTGACCAAGATGAAACGTAGCCGTGCACGCTTTTGGCAAACAACCTGTGCTTCCTTTTCATTATATATGCACACGTGTTGATACAGTCATGTTTGGGGTAGAAGCTTGAACGGCGTTTGAGTAAATTGGGTTCTCGTTTATATTCGGCAATATTGATGAAGCGTGTGCGGGTTCAGAGGCACGTTGAAGACGTTTAGGAATGTCTATCGATTCGCTCGTAGCCCAACGTAAATTCATCTATACTTTAAGCTCAATTAAAGTGTGGGTTACACAAAGTATTCCAACCCTGTAATTTCGTATCACTCAAAATACCGAAGGCTGGCGTATCGGAGTGATACCGTTGACGCAGACCGGAAGTGTGGTGATCCACTTGAATTTCCAGGAGAAAGTAAAAATGTTGAACTCGATGAGGGGATCTTTATCGGAATTTCTTTGATGATCCGAGAACATTGATTTTACTCAAAAGGAAACGGTTTTTGATGTCCCGCTTCGATTTCCTCTATTTTTTGTGATGTTATTCTTCACCTACTGTAAACCTAAGGGGACATTTTTTATCGGCGGAAAAACAGTTTTGAAGGTTAAAATTCACCTTCGAGTGAATTTTGGACAGAATCAATTGAGATAGTTATAAAACCAATTCGCAAGCCATTCTTGTACCGAATAATGAAAAATGCGGCGTTTCCGGTTGCGAAACCGGGACAGTCAAAAAATTCGTGCAATGAAAACTTTAAGGATGTGTTTCATCCCTCAAAACTGTTTTTGCGCCGGTAAAAAAACACACATGTATGTTCCATAGATTACGATATGAGGAAAAATACGTCTAAAAATGAAGGAAATCAGAGGGCAACGCCGAAAACAGACTCAACGAAGTATAATCAATTTTCATTATCCGCAAGTCACATTTGCGGTAAATCGGTCTATCCTTTATTGTCGAATCGTTGAATGCGACGAAAGCCATCACTGGGGGTCGTTATCAACTGCATATGACGCGCTTGAACCGAGCTTTGCATGAGAAAACACCGTAATGGATGAATCATCGTAACAAATCGATTTTGAAGTCACCGGTTAAGAAGTACTTGCAAGGAGTGAACTGGGAGGTTCTACCCCATCCACTATATTCCCCTGACGTCGGTTCCGCCGATTACCATGTGTTCCGGTCGATGAAGTCAGCGTTTATGACTCAGCCCATCACCACGTACAAAAAACTCAAAAAGTTATTAGGTGACTAGATGGCCATCATTAAACCTGAATTTTTTCCTATGCGGAATCCGTTTTTAGTTCAAAAGATGGACTACGATCGTGCGTGCTGATGGACAACGCTTTGCATAAATTTCAATATTTTATTCCGAACAACTATCATTTGTTTCGATAAATAATTAACGATTTCATGTGGCATCATCAATGTGTACTAATATAGTAATAAATGTCTACAAATATGATTTTTTGCATTTGATGTCATAAATAAAAATGGTTTCATATCATTTATATAATATTTTATTTATTTTTATTGCTAAACTCCAACAAATTGAATATCTCGGCGAAAAGAAGTTCACACGGTCTTATCAATATTAATCTCATTAATAATAATAATAATAATAATAAGGTAAAATTTACCTGTAATTTCTGCTTTGAGTCGACCGGATGTACGGGCTCGGGACCGGATCTCGACTGATCACCCTGCATATTTTCAATCTTTTTCGTTCGTATGAGTTTGCCGAACAGCTCCAGCCCCTTTTCGCGATCCATCATCTCGAGCTTCATTTTGTCTCCAATACTGAAACGAAAAAAAAAAACATTTTTAACGGTCCTATTCAAGCTTATTAAGTTGTGATTGTTCCTGAGAAGTGGGTTTCTTTTTTGTTTTGTTTTTGTTGTACGAGGTTTCAAGCTGATGGTTGAAGGTACAAGGGAGATAGGCCGGAGGGGATGGAAAAGTGCGTTGCGGAATGAACGAACTTTTGCCACTTTCACGGGAAACAGTTCCGTTATATCGCAATCAAGCCGTGCCCACGCTCGAATCCTTGTGGATTCACTAACCCTGGATATGATTTTCCACCGCTCGGAAAATTAATTTTTCAACGGCCAGACACGTATGTGAGTTTGTAGCTCTTCTTCGCAAAAGTGCATTTCATCACGATTTTTTGTAAACGTACGAAACTCGTTACTTTTGGGCCCAAAAATGATGGGGGTTTTTTTTTAAACTCGATATCTATTGGTATCTTACGAACGGGAGGAATCTAGAGTGAACTTCTCAAAAACAAAATGACAGTTGTCTAAATTGGACATGAACATTTATCATTGCTTGTGAAAAATAGTTTTTCATTATGATTTTATTTTTCAAAATGTAATCACGACCACGAGTCACTCTGATAACAATAATATTGATATTTTGAAGATTGGAAATAAATAAAGTGTTTAATCACCATCAACGTATGGACTTAAAAATCAAATCTGCAACATTGAACTTTCTTTTGGGAAATTGAATTCATGGTCGATAAGCAGGTAACATGAAACTCTGATACAAATATGTGAACATTTTCATCTTACAGCTGTAATAGAAAAAAAAATCGAGATTTTCAAAAACGTAGCGACTGTAACATTGATTCTTGAACGAAGCCAGTTTTCTTTTTAATCAATTTTGAGAGATAACATTCATGGGTTATTCCTATGAGATACGATGCTCTGATAAATTACAAAATATAAATATTTTGACACTCCTAGAGTAACAAAAAAATAGTGTTGAATTTTCTAAAATATCCTGAAAGCAGAATAAAATCGAAAGCGAGTGTGTTATTTTCTTTTAGTTTTATTAAATCGAATTTAAAGCTCAAAATAATTACCTAAATGGTGAAATACTTGGCTGATATTCAAATTGGATAATAGTTATAAAAGAAAATTCTCGACCTCCATAAACCTACCGACTGCAAAATCACAACTAAAACGAATTTATAAATTTGTTCATTGAATATTCTATTTTCTTTTTGTAATATATTCATGGCTATCGGGCACAAAACACGATGCTCTAGTAACAAAAAGCTCTTTATTTCCACCTCCCAGTTGTGAGAAGAACAACAAAATATCAACTTTTCATAACCCGCAGACCGAAAAATCAAAAAGTTATGTAATCATTCGTAACAAAATGAATAAACGAAAAACTACTTTTCGTTATTATTGCGACTCGATCGCTATTGTTCTCAAAACAAGTTCAAGAAACGTAAGAAGAAGCTCATTCAGGTCGGGATGTTCAAAGTTGAAACGCGTATCGTTTTTGCCCGTGGGCATAAAAGTATGAAGCTTTAATGGAGTTTCGTCAAAAGTATACCTACAAAGCGTATACACGGGTCGTTGCGTAAAACCATTTCCAGCAAAACCATTATGAAACCACGCACTTACACGAACCCGAATATAACGTGATCCGTAACGTCATGAAAATAACCTTCGGGCTATTCATCGAGCGGTCATTTCAAGGACTATCCAGTCCGCAAACACGATATCGCATTAAAAAAAAAAATTCGGGACCATCCTCAAAGCTGGCAAAAGTGTCGTCAGCCAACTTTGCGCGGATACAATGGCTCCGTAATATTCTTTCTCCCAACGTGCCCATCCACGAGTTTGAAAAGTGTTTATCTCCCTCCTGTCCACCATTTTATTCAGAAAGAGCATGGAACAAAAAACGAGGACGAGAGAGTTGTAGCCGCGCAGGAAAATGAGCACAAAAAAGGTTTGAAAGATAAAAGTGTGGGCTGCTGCGGGGGAGTATCATGAGAAGGGAAAAAGGGCTCGCTTTCGTCAGCCCTGTGCAATGGGCGAGGCACCCTCCGAGCTTGAATAAGCTCGTAAGATTAAATGTTTTCCACCCTGTTGGGGAAAGGTGCACGTGGGTTTGTCACATCCCGAAACCAGTTTTTGTTCATCCATTCTTTCTTTCTCCCTCCATTCTTTCTTTCTCTTTCTCGTCACATTTTCGATGACACCCCAATTTTACGAAATTTCGACGAACTACTGGTATCCATTGGGGCCATGTGCATAATTACAGAAAAGGGGATCAAATTTTTACTTTACAGGTTCAGAGCAATTCCAACGAATACAATCCCTCTGGTTTTTTTTGTCTCAAAATAATTTTCGAATAAGAACAATTAAGATTTTAGCGCTCGATGCATATTGCCTCATGCCTCTATTATTTTATCGTCAAATGCAAAGTTCATACAAGCTATTGATATAAACTATTATTAATCCTTTTCAAAATGTAACAAGATTCAGAATCGGTGACCACATATAACCTGGCACGTTCAGAAGAAGGCTCCGAAACTAAAATTGCAGTATTATTGTTTCGTTGCCAAAAGCGAGTATTAAACTTACAATTATATATCAATTTATTATCACCACTACTAAAAATCTTAAATATCGATTTATCATTACCAATATGAAAAAATAAGAAACTATGTTAACATTTTTAAACTTCGAGACTCCAAGTCTGTCTTTTCGTACGCTGTAAAACCCTATATCGCGGTAACTTTTGCACAACCGTTCGTCGTTTTTAATACGTCAGACGCGTTTAATAAACCAAACTCTAAGAATGTCCATGGACCTTTCGTAGGTTTATTCGTCTTCGGGCAAAGATTATCCTCATTTAATCGGTGAAGGTTATGCTTTTTTTTCAAAGTCTCTGCGTTAATCGATGTGCAATTTGCACCATTGAACCCAAACGTTAAAAAGGACTACAGACACCCAGCAAGAATAATCTCTTTGACGAAACAGATATAAAATAAAAGGAACAATTGAAGGAAGAGGAATGAAACGAGACCCTGGAAAATAGGAGTTTCATCGTATTTATTGGCCAGGAATGGATTTAACGAAGCACGAAATCAACGGCGACAATAATATCTGTCGTCGCGTTATCGCAGTTTCTGTCGGAGTTGGCGTAATCGCGCACAGGTCGAACAGCCTCTCGTTACGAGCGTGTACCTCATTTGCATTTCCTACCGCGTCTAATTCAACGGGAGAAATAAACGCTTGGATTTGAGCTGCGCCGGGGTTGGAAAGGGTGCGGCGAGGGGGGGGGGGGGTTTGCACGAACCAGCGAGATGAAACTTTGATAGCCGAGAAAACAACGGTGGTAACGACTTTATGGAAGTTCACGGGAAGGGTGAGCCCGCAAGCTCCCAGACGTACTGCGTGAGCGAGGTCGACCTTGTCCTTAAGGGTGAAACGAGTGGCTGCTTAATTGTAGGGAAAAACGAGTCTCGTTCTGTGGCACGCAGATCGGATTGTCTTCAGGTGGAGACCGAATTTTGATATAACATTAATTGTGTATTGAGAAAAATCAGAGGGTTGAAAAATAAGAGCTAAATAAAAAATTGGGGCCTAATAAGAATGTGAATTATATAAAAGAAAATAAAAATAAAATCAATTGATCGGAAATAATAAGACTGTGAAAGATTGATTTTGATGTTTAATACACGTGCTTTAAAATTAATCCACACAAAATTATAATATAGCTTATTATATATTTTGGAAATAAACAATTGCAAATCATAATTGAAAAATATATAGATACAATAATCGCTGAACAAAAATTGGTACTTATTCCTTTGGGAGATGATCATTTGAAAAATAAAATATAATGTATTTCTTTGTATTTTGTGAATTGAACGAAATTTTGGTTTTTTGTTCTGTGACATAAAGATTTTCAGGTCGCCATTCAACAAATTACGAAACCCACAAAATTGGAATAATTATTTAACATCGTTTTATTTACTTCTTATCAGATGGTTTATGTTTTATTATTTAACATTCTTTACGCTTTTTTTGACGTGAAATAATTTAGTTTTCGATTCAAACATAAAATAATTGCTCATATCTCCACTTTGATTTTGAATGTTATTGAATTCATCAATAGAAAGATCAATGTAATATTTTTAAATACTTATCCGGACTTTCATCTCTAACGCTGTTCATCAGTGGAATACCGAACGTACATTTTTGTTATGAGATTCACGATTGTTTATGCGTCTTTCTCCGTTTCTCTATCCGTTTCATGGGTCACTCTGACACCATGAATCGACGAAATGATTGAAAAGTGTCGTCATGCCCGGCACCCGATATGACACGACGAGCCAATTAGCCCGTGTACCAATCAATGCCTATTCGCAAACGATTAATGAGCGGTCGTGTGAAATGCAAACTAACAAGCTCGAATTTGATACCCGTACATATCTACGAAGGACTTTTTTTATACTGGGACTATAATTGTGCAGTTAGTATGAACTTTTCGTCACTGACGATCAGACAAAACCTCTCTCACTTTGTTCAAATCCTTTCTGACCGGAAACAAAATAGGCTTATTAAGTAACTTATCCAAACGAAAGAAGATTTGATATACCCCGTTTTTAAAACGGATTAAAAAGTATAAAAATATATTTTGAACAAATAATATTTATATAATCATAAAAATAATATTTCATAAATGTAATCATAATATAATATAATCATAATATAATATAATCATAATATAAAATAATCATAATATAATATAATCATAATATAATATAATCATAATATAATATAATCATAATATAATATAATCAATAATATAATCATAAAATAATAATATCAGCTGCTAAAGGCTCTATGGAGTTCAAAAAAATTCTGATACGTGTAGAAGTGTGTTGTATTTTCTGAAACAAATTTGGTATCCATCTGAAACGATACATGAAAGTCCTCCGAGGCTATCGAGACCTTTTGTAAAATCTGACGAGCTTCTAAAATGCAATATGAAGTGTTCCAAAATTAGCAGCTCCTCCCTAGTCAAGCTCCACTGAATATTTCTCCGAGCGTGGGGATACTATTATTATCAGTCTCGATATGAGGTCGAGAGCGTTATTTCGCCAATTACACGAATACGCCGATTAAAAAGATCGTTAAAGCACGTGATGTTCGAGGATGGAAACGCATTTTGTACCATGCATCAAAAGAGCATAATTTCATAGTTAATTACCTCATCGACATATTTTGTTCCGTTAAGCTCGTTATCTCACGGAGGCACGTTCCGGACTGAATAATCCGTAGGTGTAATACGATTTTTTAAAATTATTCGCTCGATGTCGATATCAATCATGATATCGGGTACGTCCGTTTAATTGACGGGATGGGGCGCAATATTTGTTAATTTACTTCAACCATCGTCACGAGACCGGAAAACGTATCCGCCATGAACGCGAAACGCTTCGAGCGAGAGCAGCCCTTTCAGATGTGATGAATCGTCGTACGTCTACCGTAATAAGAGGGTTAAGGTATTACTGAATAGAACTTCGAGCCAAACGTTATTCCAAAATGGTGGAATCCTGGATTCACGAATAATTTAATAATACACTTAGAAATGTTCATTTTCCACTTTCATAATTAAGGGCATGACGAACACCGACATAACTTCACAAATTTTCAAAATCCGTTTTCTCGGCGTCGATTAAGTTTACAGCGAAACATCAAGCATCAGTCTTCGTAAAATTCATAGAGACAGAAATGGATGCTTGAATTTTACGATAAAAATGTTTCGTCCTTGAAAAATTGCGATTTAAAAATTTCGACTATCTCTCTCACACTCGTGTGTCACGTGGTACGTCCTTACTATTGCCCAAAAATCTTAGTTATTTCACAGCACCTTTTTAGTAAATATTTTGATTTTTCAATGATTCATAATTGCTCAGGATTTTCAAAAGATCGGAACTGTTCCGGAATTGATATAAGGGATCGTTAATTATCATAAAAAATCTTCATGCTACTTACTCAGAAGCTTCACTATACACTGCTAAAATTCTTTTGTGAGATATTTTTTTACATAAAACCAAAAACCATTAATATTGAATAAATACATTTCTTAAAATAAATCACGTAGTTTTGTAGGCAAATTGAGACACTTGGAATTTTTAGGGGCAAACTCCGAGTGACGTGACCTGTGAATACAATTTGACGAATATAACAAACGCGTATTTCCCTCGACGAGCCTTTTTTTTATCCACTCTATCGCCGATTCCCGTATGCGCGGATGTTATTCTTACCCACGATTTAAATTCCATTTTTCCTCTTTATTTTTCCCTACGTTACTACTCGCCGAAGTTCGTCATGAGGTTTCTCGTTTGGCAAACTTTTTATCGTTATAGTATGCAAATTATCATCAGCGGGGAAAGTATCCGCCATTGTGAATGTCGGGGCATTAATAATTTCTCATATTTTTACACGCCCGCTTCAAACGTAACTATTCATAGTGAAAAATACAAAAAAAAAACACGGATGCGTTTAAGACCTTATAAATAGCTACCCCGTTTTTATAAAAACCTTTACGACTGATTATTATTATTAAATTATTGATACAGTTGTATTTATACCTCATTCTTTTTTCACAATATCTATTCATATTATTATTAAATTATTTATACATTTGTATTTACAGCTTATTGTTTATGATCTGGTGTTATCAATATCACTATTCACAATAATAATTATTTTAAATATTAAATATTCTTCACAATATTTCGCACTTGTTCTCAAACCTTTTGACATTATTTATAATAAAATTAGCGTTGCATCATTGATCAAGCCATCGTTACGTTATGCCTTGTCAAATGTTTGTCCATGATTTATATTATTAAAGGGAGCACGCGTTGTTTATCATTTGTTAAGCATTACTCGCAATTCGCCATTACCTCATTCTCCCCCAACATCGATTCTATACGTGCACACCGAAAGGCGCTGAGCCAGTCACGATGTTTATCCGTCGCCGGGTTGAGAGGCACGCGACAATCGATCGAACCTCCCCCCCCCGAGAGCTTTTGGCATGAGCCGGCTGAGACGGAATATAAACGAGAGCCGCGTATATCACGCGCGAACCGGCGATCCGAGAGGCCGTTGAATCCCCTTAACGAGGCTCGAACGTTGGACCGATCAACCCTAAAAGATACCGATTTTTTTCTCTAGCCTCAGGCGTGATAGATAGAAGTTCAGGGAGGTGTCATGAATCGTGGTGTGTCATTTTGGCAGGTGGGAGGAGGGAGATGTGGTAATACTTTTTTTTCTAAATAGTTTAAAAGTTGTAACTTCATAAGTAGGGGAAGGTGGGGTAAGACGGGGTAGCGAGGTAAGATGGGGACCATGCCAAAACCGATGATACAAAATCGCTGGAAAATTTATTTTGACGCCA